>CABFPE010001268.1:0-55377 GCA_900660155.1 Hofstenia miamia | reverse complement strand
TATATATATATAATATATATTTGTATGTATGTTTAGGCTGAATAATATTTTTACCAGGGTGAGCATTTCAGCTTTTCCATCCAAGAAGAATGTGATACAAATTGAATGTAAACAGAAATGCATAAGATTTACAACATTTTTCAAAAAATTCTCTCTCTCCTATTTAAGAGAAAATTTTTGAAAAGAAAGAGCAAGGTTCAAAAATGCTCATGCATTAGATTTTTGCAAACTATCAAAACTGTTTACAAAATTTTTGTGTTACGCAATAACTATTACAATTTTATTCTCTGTTCATTTGGACATTGAATTTTCAAGGGTAGTATCTGAAGAGTGAGTCAATTCAACATATATCTATATAAATGTTAGCTATGGCAATTTTACTCATTTTACCCTAAAGTTTATTTATGAAATCTGTGATGATTTCTTGAACTAATCTTACTGCTAGTCAGTTTAAGAAGGAAAGGGACAATTGGACAATCGTTTTCAGGCGAACCAACTCTATATTTCAAGGAATCTAAAAATTTTGAGATTTAATTTTTCTTAAAATATTTGGCTAAAACCCATGAAGATTGGAGTCGCATAATTTTTTCTGATGAAGCCCGTTAAAACTTTTCTGCGTAGCCCCTTGGGCAACGAAAATTATTTGAAAGCCAAATATACTTCAAAAACGGTGAAGCATGGAGATTGGATAATGTTTTTGGTATTTATCCGGAAATATCGTTTAAGAAAAGTTGCCAAATTCGACTAGAATATCACAGGGCTGAACTATAGCAAAATATTAGGAAGAGACTTGCTGCTCTTTGTGAACTCGGACTCTATTTTTCAGCATGCTAACCCTCTAGCTCATAATGTCTTCAAACTAAAACTTTTAGAAGAGAATTGGCCTGCCAAAACACAGAAAGGCAAAGTTTCTGAAGGTCCCTCTAACAGCTTGCAATCTACATTGCTAGGATTTTTGAATATCTTACGAAAAGATTAAAAGCCATGATAACTGCTAAACGAAATCCTACCAAGTACTGAATTCTTATTTGTTGCTCTTTTTGTACTCTCTTTTAAGTGAATTTACTTGTAGGAATGTATTATTTTAATTTTACCATTTAAATAAATTTTTAAGCAATATTTTTTTAGTTGTCTCAATCTGTTTGAATATTTGGATATTGAAAAAATCGTAAAAAGCAAAAAATATATACAGCGCTACTAGGTGTTTCTAATGCCGAAATGAAGCATCTGTCACTATTTTTATAAATTATGTTATTAAGTATTTTACATATAAGTAGAAAGTAGATTAACTATTAGTCTCAACCTTTTTGGCCAGTAATGTATGTGTCATTTTAAAAGCACAACAATTTTCTACAAGCCTTTAAGTGAATTTGAAAGTTATGGGGCATTGACAAATTCATTGATGTACTCCATCAATTGTTGAATATTTCTGCTAAAGTGCATTTCTCTGCTTAAATTCGATTACAATGTTAACCATAATTAATAAAAATGGATGGATTTTCAAAATTCAATGAAGTTATCTCTATAAATAAGGTTCAGGCAATCATTAGTTCCATATTCCATTGTACGAATCAAGTGATGACCATTTAGTTATTTTTTAACAGATCTGTTAAATATTAATATAAATTAATGTTTCTGAGAGCAAAGCAACAACATCTGCTAAACTGATTTGTGGAAAGCCCAGAACTCATAGACTACGTATAGATTGTAGTATAAGGTAAAATTGTCAGATAATTGCGGAAAATCTGAAAGCATTCTGAAGTGCTCTTCCATTATGCAGTAATCTACAACACTGTAAAAGTGTTTGTAAATTTTCTGCAGCACTCCATGGGTCTTGACAGCCAATTCAAAACGTTCCCAAGTTTGATTTTAGCAGCAGAATTTCTTGTTCAGAACATTTTCCACGCTCAATTGTTCAAGGTTGGGGATGAAGTAATCCTGTATTCGATTATGGGAAACGAAGTCATGACATTGCATTTACTTTGTCGTTAAGAGGTAAGAAAATTATTTGATTCATTAAAACTTGAGCATGAAGATATCTTTTGCGGCATAAAGTCCAAATTCATCAAATGCATACAAAGCCATGGAAACATTATTTGTTTGTTGTTAGCTGATTTGTAAATTGTTTGAAAACAATTTACTGTCTTGAATTTGACAATAACAGTTTGAAGTTTAATGCTCGTCTTTATATTGTTGCTAGAAATGGCTTTGCTGTATTTCATAATGTTGAACTAGATTAAAAAATTGTTGTGTTCACTCAAATAATATTATCATTTTAATCATATCAAAAATTCTACTTTACGCAATTTGCCCACTGGTCATTTAAAAGGAGAAACCTATTCTGAACAACCATATTATAAAAATGAGAAAATCATACTGTGACCTTTCTTTATAAATACAAAAACATTTAGAATTCTCAAATTAAAATTTTAAATATTTGTACAACATAGGTTGAGCATCTTAGGGTTAAAAAGTATTTTTCATAAGCTTTGTATTATTACAAAGATTCAAAAATACAACATAAAGAATGACAACAAAACCTGCAAGACATGGGTATCTAAAAAAACGAAAAACTGCATTAGAAAAAAACATAAGGTCTACTCAAATTTTTGTCAAAATAGAACAAGGGCCGACTATAATCATTATAAAAAATTATGAAATAGCGCTTCAACAAAATGCAATTTTGATTTACAAGCATTTTTACAAAAAATTTTAATGAGAAGAATTTGTAAAAATAGGGTCATTTTTTCAAATTTTTAAAGTTTAAAAAAGAAAATGAAATTACTTATATAGTAAATGATAATAATGAATGTATCCCAAATGAGAAAAAAATCATTAATCTTTTAAATAAAAGATTTTGTCAAACTAAATATGGGCTGTCCCAGAAAAAGCACCGTTTGCTATCTTAGCTCAAATTAACGAATCTATAAGTTTATCAAATGTCTTAAAAATTATACAAAGTAGGCAAAGTCACATGATATTATAGAAAATCAATTAAAAGTGACAATACTATCTTAAGTCATGTTGACGTGCAGCAAACAACGCATTTATCAATTCATTGAATCACTAAGACGTAACGAGGTTGATGCCAAAACCGTACGTGAAATGATCAAGAAAGGATGGCCTGAACACGAACTTTCATTACGGCGTGTACGCGAAATGCAAGACTTTAAGGAAGGAAAGCGAACGTTATTTGACAGAAAGCGTGGATCTGGACTACGACAAAGTAACAAAGGAAAAGTTCAATTGAGAAAGTGCGAGAGTTAATTGCGCAAGACAATACACTTTGTGTTCGTGACATTGCCGATGAGTTAGATATAAGTCAAAATATGACTAATAATATATTACGAGAAGACTTGCAAAATCAATGGAACCTCACATATTAACTGAAAATAATAAGCTCTGCAGAATAGAATGCTGTCAAAATATGCTCAGAGAATTCGAAAACCGTAACTCATCTGAAAATCTTGTTATTATGCACAAAAAGTTGTTTTATTGTCGTAACTTACTTCCTCGTAATTCGATTGGCAGCTGGTTGTCTCCTTCTGGTGACAATGAACTTCAAACAACACGGAGAACTACAAACGAACTGAAATTTAAGGTGCTTATGGCAATAACTAAGATACTGAATAAATAATATCGGTTCCTGCAGAAATGTTTTCTTAAGGATCTAGAATCTTTTTTACTTGGAAACATGAGCTACCCGTTACAAGTTTGTAATCTTTTCCTGCAGCATGATAACGCTAATCCCCACACTACAGCCCTTAAAAAAGAGTTTTTGGAGCAAAAAGGTGTTAAGCTTTTGAAACAACCGCCTTATTCGCCAGATACCAATTCATGTGATAAATTTGTTTTCCCACGACTAGAAAGTTTGAGAAGAAGGCATAATTTCTCAACTACAGATGAACTCCAATTTTTCCTTGATAAAAGTATACCATCTTTCACAAAGGAAATGATACGAGCACACATTGAAATGCTAACATTAGATCTGACACAAATTATTATAGACCTGCAAGGTGAATATATATAAAAATTATTACTTTTTTCACAATTATAAGTTTTCTGGTATAATTTATAAATAAAAGTTTTTTTCTATCAAGAATTTTGAACCTAAAATGCATACTTTACGAAATAATTAATGACGGCGGTTTTTCTGGGACAGCAAGCAATAATAAAAAGTTTAAACATTTCTATCATAAGCATCGCAATATTAAGAAAAATGATGATCCCTATGAAAAAAGATTTATTACCTTATTAAAATTTTACAAAGAAACAAAGAAATCAATAGGAACAGAGCAAAGCGTCATTGCAAATCCCACACTGGTAGTTGAAAGTACTATATGTATTTTATTGAGACCTCTATGTGATTTACTTAATCAATGTTTGGCACAAGCAACATATCATGATTATTTAAAAATTGCTAAAGTTACACCAATATATAAGAGAAAGAAAGGAACTTGCAGGAAATTACCGACCAGTTTAAGTTTTAATAGAAAATAATAAAATATTTGAAAAATGATAATGTAACCAAATTATACTGTATGTCAAAGAAATCGAATTCATATTAAAAAATTAAGTTGTATTTCTAAATGGTATTTCCCCAAAAAGGCTTTACTTTTTAATATTGAAGACTGGAGATCAAAATTAGATAGGAATGATATATATATGTATATACATATATATATATATATATATATATATATATTGGATAAATGGTATGATCCAAAAATGCCACATGTCCATATTATTATCTTAAGTGTTTTTAATCTCTGGACCTTTAAAAGGCCCTCAATGATATCTTGAAATGGAATGCCTTAAAAAATAAATTCAAAAATTGTGCCTGCTTTAGTCAAATATAAGATTTTAATGTAGCATTCAATGCGTTAAGTACATAGTGTAATACAATCCCTGAGGGTCATATAAATAAATGGTAACATAATATTTTTGTAAAAAATATATTCCTAACGCATAAACAGTAAAGTTAAAAACTTTTTGGCATTATTTATATATTTATTTTACTTTTTAGTTTCTCAATGAATTTCCAGATAACAAAAATAAATAATATTTTACCATTATTGCAAAACTTACATTTACCCGATGTATATGATCAAACACAAAAATATTTTTAATATATGGCACCTAAGAGTTTTGTAAATGGTTCAATAACTCAATTTCGAAATCAAATTAAGAATTAACACTAGGAATTTTGTAAGCTTAACTCTTTTCAGTCAAAACGTAGATTAATCGAAATTTTTGATATTCCTGATAAATTTGCAGTTGGAAAAACGCATGCATTCTTTCTTATTTGCTTCAGATTAGTTTGGACTTTAAAAATTCCATTAGTATTTAGAGTTTAAATAACATTTTGAAATATAGTACAATTTCTTAAATGTTATTTTCAAATAATATTTGTCATCAGAATAAGTAAGATATTTACAAATGCATTTATCTGTTTTATAAAGATTCTTCTTTGAATTCTAGCAGTGCAGATTTAGCGGCTTTTCCAACAGATTTTACAAAGCTTGAAGACCCACAGCAATAACAGTAACCTCCTTGCCCTTTAAATTTATCGAAAAGTTTAGAAAAATGGGGCTTACAAAAGTAGAGAGAAGCTGATTTGTATTTGATACCTTTAAGTAGATCAGTCATATTTGGACTAACCATAGGAAGCTTAGCTTCTGTGCAACTATTAAAATATGATTTGGTCCATAAGGGTTTTTCAACATTATTGGCTGATTGATCATATGGTTTATTCCAGTCTTCTGTAATTTGATCAGACCCTTTGCTTAGGTTTTGAAAGTTTTGCATTTTAGCGGTATATGATTTTTCGGGATAAATGTCACACATGTACGATTCATTACATTCTTCAATTCTAACAAATGAAGAACTTTCTATTGGATTACATTTTAAGTCATCTGATTCTTGATGTGTCTCTGGTTCTTGAATATTTTGAACGGAATTCTTGAATTTCATTTTAAAGGTTTCAAAATGTCCATCTTCTTCATTATCAGTGATATGTGAATCTTCAAAAGCTTCATTAAATTTTGCATTATTTAGCTTACAAAAATCTTCAGTATTACCACTTGAATTTACTTTTAGAACGTTAGACGACTGATCGATTTCTTCATTATGGACACCAAGTGAATTATTCAATTGATCAGGACCCATATTACTTGAATTGTCAAAGTCATTAACATTCTTACTATAGGAATTTTCAGAATTATTATCTCTGACCTTCGATTTCACATTTGAACTTTGTTTGCTACTATTTTCCATGGAATGTGATGCACTGAAAGTGCAGTTAAACAAAGCACTAGAATCTTCAACACTTTCAAGATTTGATAATATGTAATTGCAAGGCTTTGTTGTATTTAAGTCTTTGACTTCATCTTTTTCAAAAACATTGTAAAATTCTGAATTCGTCTGCCCCTCGGCTTTGTATTTTGATGTAGTAGATTGAGCACAAGCTATTTCAAAATCTATGCATTCCAAATTATGAGAATCCAGATTTTCAGGATTATTTGAGTAATAAACAGAGATCGCTAAAGTGTGATGTCCTAGAATTTCGTTAATGGTATTTATAAGATAGTCAAACATTACATCATGTTCAGACACATAAATGATATGCAGACGTTTAAATACCCCACATCTGTCTTCATACTTGCGTTTTAAGATATTCAACGCACTAAGAATAAGGGTGAGTCCAGCTCCTTCTGCTACTAAAACGACAGGATTCCTTTCAATGCAATTCAAGCCATAAAATGCAGACCGATATGGTCCCCAAACTCTTAGAACAGGCAATAGACAATTTCCTGGCTTTATTTCCATATCTTTAGGCAATGAGGCTGCATTGCTAATATTATCCTTAATAAATAAAATTGACTTTTTATTTTCACCTTTTTTAAAACCAATTTCTCCATTACTTAATGCAATATCCATTGCCAAGCCTTCACTGTATACCTCCATAACGAACGCTACATTCCATGAGTGAAATGTGTTTGGATCATGATTTTGAAATGTGTGAAAGAGATGCGCTCTTTGGATTTTTAATATTGAAAGAGGATTCAGAAGATCATGTAAAATGTAAAAGTTATCCGCTGTTGCAAAGTTTTGAATTCCGAGTGATGGAATTCGACCATAGACTAAAACATGATTATGCCCCAAAAGCTTTATACAGTAAGTTTCAAATTTATGTGTTCTATACCAAAACATTGACATTAGCCTGTCAATTACATATGCAGCAATTACAGGAATAGAAAAGTAAAATGCAAGTGGGTGTGACGTCTTCCTTATTAAATCGTAGAAATACAGAAACCCAAAAACCATATGTAAAAACATTGCCCATGAGTAACTTTTCTTAAGCATCCAAGCAGATCTTGAAATAGGAAAAGCGATACAAAATGTAATGATAGTTAAAGAGAATCTGAAAATCTCATCATATGAATAATAGACCTTTTGAGTATTTTCTAAAAAGTATTCAAATCCTCGTGTACAAGAATCACGCCATTCGAAAAAGTTCCAACCATTTTGAATAAATTTTGCTGAATAGCCATTTGCCACCAATGGTACACAAAGAAGTACTACATGAAGTAATACCGGGACTCCAGTTAGCCATATTCCAACAAATTTGTGAACATCGGAATGAGTTCTTCTAGTGTTCATATCAATCCATTTTGGCGCCATTTCTGTCATTATATTTGGAAAAGCATACATCATTGTGAAACAGGACACATTGCAACAGACTAATAAAATCCTTCGCGATATCATCCAAAATAATTCAATCAAGGAAACACTAATGTTCTCTCTTTTGAAGAGCTTTTCATTCTTATCGTTATTACGTTCATTTTTTAGAGGAAGTAACAGCTTTTCGAATACTGAAGTAGCAATCAATATAATCAAAACAGACCAAATTAGGAATCGATAGCTTAGGCAGGTCTTCATCTAAAAGAAGAATGTTGTTTACAAATAAAGGCTCATCAAAATTAGCTTTCTAATAAAGTATAATCATTTTTAAGAATATTGGAATTTAATACCCATGAGTTAATTCTTCCATGTCCAAGTGTAATTATTAGGAATTTATTAGAGATTTATCAAATTTCTGTATTTAAATATTCAAATTTGCAATTTACTGAGTTTGCTAAAATATTTTAACAATTTTTAAGAAACACATAAAAAATGACGATGTATATCCATTTATCTATTTCTCTATCTACATATGAATCCATATATATATATATATATATATACATATATATATATACATATATATAGAAGTTGTAATAAATTAAGTTTTCAAGTAGAACCCGGCCCACATAATGGAAAAATTGCCTGACCCAAGTCCACCTATTAGCATTTCTTAAGAATATGAACTGACCCACCTCAACCTACTGCAATCAAAACGTGGCCCAGTTCAATTCAAAGCATGGGTTGACGAAACCGGTTGCAATCCTGACTATGCAAATAGAATTGTGCATAGGATTCAATATTATGGTACATTATAACAATAAAAAATTAAATAATAATGAATTATCTAAGAAAGCCCACAATAATGATTAGTAACCGATTTGCCACTGGGACACATCATTATTTTTCGATGTTCTAGGAAAAAGTTCACCACATAAATGCATGGCTAAGATTAAAGTCTAAAAATTGGAAATATTCATAAACGTAATATATATGCATATATCTTACCAAAAGATTTCATATGATGGCATAAAGTCTAATCATCCAATTTAATGTGGAGTTATTCAGAGGGCCGTTTTGGCCTCCATTTGTTTAGCATATGTACATATACATATATATATATATATATATATATATCAATGATTTGAATTTAAGCAGTAAGCAAGTATTTTTATATTCTGATGAAATTTTATTATACAGTTTAAATATTGACAATTTTGTAAGTGATTTCATGAAAATTCAAACCTGGTGAATATATATATATATGTATATATATAGGTATGTTGGATCTTTACATACGAGCTGTGTTTTAATTTTTATATTCATTAGGGTTATCTGGTATTTCAGTGCAATATATGGTAAATACAATCAATGTCAATGGCATCAATAATCTTCAAACATGGTATACGTATATTAATCAACACATTTTTGAACAAAATATTTTGATATGCAATTTCTACAGGATACTGCAGTCAATCCTCTTCTCTTTGATATTAAAAAATGAAAACAAACAATATTTATTGTTAAAAGCTTATCTAATAAATGAAAATTACATACAGATTGAAAGACCATATTTAATTGGGTTGAGAACTTTGCGAATGTTAGTAAAAAATATTCTCAAAGATAGGATCCGCGTCATATCGTTGCTTTGGAAATTTAATATCGATCAAAAAGGAGATCATTGATAATGACACGCATCTGCCCCCTTGCAAGATTCAAATAGCCCTAGCTTTGAAACCCCAGTGTTATTTTAGCCGTTTTGGTTTTTCGAAAGCATGATGTTCATCCGTCCAACATTGCATGTTAACTAAACTATACGTTGTGCACGTCGGCAAGTTGCAGACGATGATTCACACAAAAATACAATCAAAGTAATGGATACTATTTTAGTCAGAAATAAATTATTTTTAGTATTATGCATGTACTTTTCACTCATCAAATAAACTTTCAGCAATAAATATTGTTTGTGTACATTTTTCATAATATGATAAAAGGGTTTTATTTCTGCACTCTGCATCTGGGATCCTGTAAGCAAGGAAAATTTAATTTCAAAATGTAACTAATTCCTAATTTGTTGAACAGTTTTGTAGAATATTATATGTGGTTTTATACCAAAAGCTATGATGAACGAGAATAGACACATTTGATAAGTTATGCTTGTGAGATTCTCATTTTATTAAGTAAGTAGTTAGAAATAGATTATTGTTGGCAATAGTATTTAAAGTGTTTGGCATTCATCATTTAAAGGTAATACAAGACTAAATGAACTTGGTTAGAGAGCTCTTTGTATTTTTCTTTGTAATTTCACAATGTTCAGCGGCAAAAGTTGCTATAATAGGAGGAGGCCTCGCTGGGATGGCTGCATTATCTGAACTTTCCGATGCTCATGACGTTAAGCTTTTCGAAACTGATGGTACTGTTGGAGGCCGCATTTCATCTTCAGCAATATCTGGCATGTATGTGAATACAGGTGCGGCTACAGGTCCAAAATACGTAGATTCGGCTTTGTATGGGATTCTTAAAGACAGAAGGAATGTTAAAGTATTGGATTACGACTCGGTCATTTACTATGAAGGAAATAATGTTGTGATAAATGACATAGAAGCGAAGTCTGGCGTAGACATGACGGATGTTCTCAAAAAAATTAATTTGGAATCACTAGAAAGCAAGTCAGCAACACAAAGTTTATATATAGCTGCATATAATGCTGGACTAAAAAACGTGAGTACAGATTTTATATATTCAATGGCTTTGACATCCTAACCTGGAAAAAGGTGGCTTAAAGCTCGCTATTTTTTACAGCTGATGTCAGTAAATGTTTATCTATTTTTTACAGCTGATATCAGTAAGTGTTTGTCGGTTATTACAAAATTTTGCACTTATTGTATGAAAACATATACTTTTCTAGATAGAGACACTTATAAAATCGTATTATATCCTTCAATATTTGTGGATTCTTTAAGTCAAAGTAGTCCCCAGTAAATTGCAGAAAAATTGTTTTTAATAAATTTTTCAATTCTGATATATGCCTTGCTTGACACTATTTTACCTGGTGTTGGGATTTGACTCCCATCCACATCCTTATATATAACTCACATACCGTTTTTAAGATAAACGATCCTTCTATGACTTTTTTCTTTAGCTTTTTCTGCAACTTTTGACGCAAAAAATTATGCTGATAAGGTCAAGGATTACAAAGTTATAGCGATTTTAAAAAAAGTCCATGAAATCTGACATTTCTGGAGATTTTTTAAAGTAAAGTCTATAATTTGAAACCAATGCATAATTTTCAATGAAAAATTACAATTAAATGTTTTTTGTTTTATTTGCAATAATGAGAAAAGAAAAATATTTTATACATAAAGTAAATAATATACACATATTTCCATATTAATTATCATATTACAAATTGGTTCTGGCAAAATATCTATGACATGTCAGAGTACGTCCTCACCAAATTTGGTATTGTGTCGGTTCCAAGATATGAGGGAGGCAAATCGCTCCCTGCCCATCAAGAATAACTGCTACAAAAAAGCCCAGGCAAAATAGGGTTAACCATTAAAATAGATCTTTTGTTAGCTTGGAATGAAAATTCAAGCATTTTCTCTACAAAAATCACTTTTGAAGAAAGTTGTCAACTGAGAATGTTCCTTGGATACGCATAGCAACGGTTTTGAAATGCTATAAAATTTGTATTATTGAAGATATTTTAACAAAAATTTTGCCATTTTATTTGCAATTTCTTGGTTTTCTCAAATCAGCAGAGATACTGTGTGTGTGGACAAAAAGGTTGTTTTTAAGAACCGAAATATCTTTACCTGTTACATTTACCTGGATTTTCTCAATTTTACTTCTTTTCATTACTTATGAAATTACAATTGTAATAACAATTTTATTTGATGGAAACTAGTTCAAATTTTTGGACAATATAGATTTAGACTCTATCTAACCTATGTACCACTTTGATCATGTTTCAACCAAATATATAGCCGTTATAAGATATATGCAAGGTAATTAGATTACCCAAATTTTCAAATTTCATTTTTCAGTTATAAAGGAAGGGATAAATAAAAATCGTTTTTTGCATAATAACCAAAGTGGTGCACGCACTAGATGCTATCCTTGGGAACTAAAAGCAGTCAACAGAATCAATTTATCTCATATACTTTTCAAATGAGAGCAATTTTCGTGAAACCATGAAATGTGATATTTTCATATGCAAATTAGGTTATGTTTGCATAATTTGGTCATAATGAGACAATTTTTCCTATGACCTGTACACGCAAAAGTTCAAAGCTTTAATTCCTATAAAAAAGAAAACATAATTGCACCTACCACCTTAAGAATGTATTTCAAAATCCTTACTAACAGTGGTATGAACAGAATCTCCGTGCTACTTCAACAGAAAAACTAATTTTTATTGATTTGTAGTTACTTACAAACAAAGTTCTCAGACCCGACCCGAAATCGGGTCTCCGGTCGGGTTCGGGCCCTTGGGAACATTTCAAAATCAATATTCTCAATATTCATCAATCCAACTATTTGTTTGTTTGTTTACTCGGGATATATCATTTTGGGTCTATTTCAAACTGTTTAGCTAGTTCAAGAAAACAAATCCGTCTTTTTTAAATTTGTTCTAAACAATTTTGGTATGGCTTCAGAAAACAATCGGGTTGCGTTAGGGGCTAATTTTGAAAAAATTTGAGCTTCAGGTCTTAGTAAAAAATTCAGGTCGTGTCCAGTAAGACCGTGGTTGTTACGAGTCGGGTTTCGGGTCCAAAAGGCAGACTCGATGAGACCTCGGCTGAAGAAATTCCACCAATAATTCCCGCCAATTAGAACGAAGACCTAGGTCGACTTAAAGCTTGAAATTCAAATTTAGTCTGTTCACTCGACCGTAACGAATTATGTTATTAAGATACAGTTTATATTTAATTCATGACAATTTAAAATTGTACAATATGTAGTTCTCTTTTGCATACAAAACTCACTCAAGACCGTTTTCGAGCTTCTATTCCTCCCTATTTTTAAGAGGTTTGACATCAGCGATATATTAATGTTCGTTTAAATTTTTTAATTTAAACATGCATTTATTTATAGTAAACATTTTTAAACGTAAATATTGTCTTTCAATTTATTCAAATAAATAAAAAATTTTGTTTTACAATAATTTTCATGAAATTTTTCTAATGAATTTTAATTCTTTATAAGTAAAATTTGTGAAAGTATGGGAATAAATCGTCACTCCGATCAAAATTTGGATAATTTGTCTTTAATAATCGCATATGGGCGTTGCGACAGCACCAATGATATAGCATCTATTTTTTTATAATTATAGAAATATTTTAAAGTCGCCATTTAAATTATGAATTAATGCATTATATTTTATTGAGGGTTTGTGGTTAACGTGCGAAAATTATGAGGCCTTAAAAATGTAACTAATAATCTTACTGGTTGGAAACACTGTTAGAGATTGCTACTAGTCTTAATGTTAACCAAAACATTTTCCTCGATATGT
The DNA here is from genome assembly GCA_900660155.1 of Hofstenia miamia. Lineage (NCBI taxonomy): Eukaryota > Metazoa > Xenacoelomorpha > Acoela > Hofsteniidae > Hofstenia > Hofstenia miamia. The sequence continues at coordinate 42,176 of CABFPE010001268.1, read as the reverse complement.
TTGCTCTAAGATTATTAGTGATGCAACGATTTAGAAAAATATGTACCAAAAGTTTCAAAGTTGGGATCACTTTGATTATGAATTCAATGTTCCTCCTCAAGAAACGCCATTAAACTACGCAAATACGATTGTATTATTGGCTAATATTGGTTTGTTCTCGTGTGCTTGTGTTGTGGTTATTGACACATTAACGCACTTAACAATTATTGAATAATGCTATTGATTATGTTTGGTAACTAATAGTGACTCGCACAATATACAAGACTACTGCTTCCAGAGAATGCACGAATTATGCATGACAATGCAACCCCACATGCAGCCTCGACAACAGTAGAATATCTCAACGAACGCAACGTAAGATTACTGAAGCAAGCGTCGTATTCCCCTGACACAAATCTATGTGATAGATATATTTTCCCGAGGCTAGAAGCCATACGTAACAATGATTTTGATAACATTAACGATCTCGATCATTTTCTAGCAGAAGAGCTTCCTATGTTCACTGCAAATCGTATGGCAACTGCATTAGACGCAATGATAGAAGACATGAGAAAAATAATTGATAAAAATAGACTTTATTTGTAGTTTGTTTCAATTTTGTTTAATTAAACATTTGTCGATATATGTCGAATTATTTTTTCTTTATAAGAAAAATACAAAAGTGGTTTTTTCCGGCATGGCCTATACATATATATATATATATATATATATATATATATATATATATATATATATATATATATATATAGTATATATAGTATATATATAGTATATATAGTATATATATAATATATATATATATATATATATATATAGATAAAATTTGAAAAGTAAACCTCTCACCCTCAGGTTTTGTGACTGATCTCATAAAACAACTGTATACCAAATTTCATTCGATTTTTTCTTCTGGTGCCCCAACGCCCCTAAAGATCATTGAATTTTCTTAATTGCCCTTTTTATACTACTTATTTTATACAACTTATATTTGATATGTGGGTTATATGTTATGTGGGTTATATGTTATTTAAATGAGGCAGCACAGTAATAGTAAATGATGAAAACATCATATAGTGTTAAATTCAGGTTTATTTATTAGAGTAGCAATAAAAGTAAGGGTAGAATGTCAACTGAATAATTACATTGCATTATTCAGTAATTTTACATCAAAAGAGTTCCATGTGCTACATGTATTTCCACAAGTTGCCACTCTACCCAGTTTGAATTTTTATGCTCTAGGATTTAACTAGTTAAGAGAGCCATGATTTCAACTAACCAAATCATCTCTTAAATTGTAACAAATATGTGGTCTATTAAGCTTGCAAGAGTCACTTAATTGTTTTGGACAACTGTCGATTTTCGAGCATCTGGGAATTAATGATGCTATGATTCGATAGCATGGAAAAGGTATTGACGTTAGTCTTCATCCTTTGCTAGAATCGGAATGTATTCCTGCATCAAAGATACACCTCGTTCAGCAAAGTCATTTGTCACTTTGGGGGAATTTAATGTATCCATTCCTTGCAAGTAATCGTCTCTCTCGTTCCAAGTTGCTGGATCTACTTCTAGAAATCCAGTGGACGAATTAATATATGCAAAAAACGTCGAGTGTTAGCTAATGCAAAAGTTGGGATGTCTCTAGACGAAATGCTGCCAATATCAAGGAACTATCTTTTTGCAGGTTGAAGACTTCCATCACCCTTTTGGCTTTTAACATTTACTGATTCCTCAAAAAAGCCAAAACTACCAACTCTTCCACTAGATACCAGAGATGACGACTAAATGAATGCACAGCTGGCAAGGAGACAGGAGTATGGTGAGAAGCAAAAAGGTCTTTCAAGAATTTCAGATGATTTGCTGGAGCAGATGCTGGGTTTAGTGAAGTATACCAGTATTAGATGTATAAGGAAACAACGAAGATCACAAACCGTTCTATTCCTCTTAATTTTTTGCGTGTCCGGTAAACTGGTTTCGAAAAGATACATATTCATTACCATCCATCTAGCACGATGACATGTACCAGGGCGCAGAAAATGTACTCCGCGTGGAGGTTCTTCATGCAAAACTAGCAGTTGCTGCTCTAACATTTCTCGATAGTCATATCTCATTTGTTTTTGTATTAATTGCTCCCTGCAAAATTCAGTGAGCACATCAGCTTTCAATCGAAGACTACCAATGATTTGGCAAAATGGTCAATATCTACTGTAGATCATTTCTGCTTGAATCGCTTGAAAATTTGTTTTTACTGGACCACTTGATGCTATTCCAGTGCACACATTGAAAACTTTGTCATTGACAATTTCTGAAACATGCTTTCTGCAAGCTAGATGGAGGATATCTCTGTTCAATTTTTTTTGAACAAGTGTACAATTACTTTTAATAAGTGAAAAAAGTAAATGAAACTTTAAACGCTTATCATGAGAAGGGAAATAAGATAAAATTGGAAAAGTTTATATGAGTTTTCTTAGTTTTTGAAAGTGTTACAAAATGATGTACAGTACAACATGAGGCCATAGCTATAAAAATGAATGATTTTTGAAAAAGTGGTTTATTAATTAGTTCCAAATGTTATGTAATATAGTGTATTTTCAATCGATTACATTTATCACTCTAAAACGGTAAAATTGACAAATTCTTAAAATTAAAAATATGTTTGTCGTAGAACTATTCAGCGTGCATCAAATTATATGTAAACTAAGTCAATAGCAAATATTAATCATTTGAGTAAATTTTAGTATGATAAAACAAGCATCTAGGTATGTTTTTAATTTTTAAGTAGTAAGTAAAATTGACTTTTTTTAGTATTTTTTTTACCAAATTCAATGCATTTGGTGCCCTGATAAAATTGTCACACTCCTGAAAATTTGCATTCCGGTCTTGTATACCAATGGCAATAAAAAGCGGGGGTAAGAAGTCAGCAACTTCACTCTTTACTTTTTGCTGTACATTTGTATATACTTTAGTTTTTGCTGTATATATATATATATATATATATATATATTTATATATTATATATAGTTTTGCTATATAATAAATATATAAATAGAATGTACCGCCAAAACTGGCCGACCAGTATTAACTATCGGCCCGACCTAAAATTTATGGCCGGTTCTAAACAGTGTTGGAACCGTGCCTTGATTTTTTTGGTACGAACACGGCACGAAAATCTATACATTTTTCAATGAATGAAGAAGGCATCTTAGATTAAATTCTATAAATGAAATGTTTTTGGACACAAATATTTTCAATACAAATTGTTCTAGAAACAAAACTTTCGATGATTTTAATGTGCAAATTAATAGATTTAGAAAATCAAAACAACGAATATGTTTGGTAGGTATGTTAATATCGGCACGGGTACGAAATTTTCTGTAGAAATGAGCACGGGCACCGCATGAGCACGGCACGGCACGGTACGATATAAAGGAAGGCACATTTTCATTTTGCGAGGTTCTAAAACTCAAAATTACAAATTGTACTCCAATACTTTTAAATTTTACTTTTATAAATATGTACTTGTATGTATATGTATATTTTATATATATATATATAAAGTTTAATATTAAGTATAATTTTAGTAACTTCTTCAACTCATGAAAGGAATTTTTCAAGCCAAACTATCTCACTACTGGAATCAAGACCTGTATGTTTTTAATTATTCATTAAGTAATTATATGAGAAACAATTAATATTGGCTATTAGATTTTAACACTTAAATCTAAATATATCTACCAAATTTTTTTCTGCACAATCAAAGCATGGCAGAGTATTTTTATCTGGTGGCATACAATCAGTTTTTTAATTAATAATTGATAGTTATTTGAAAAAACTTTTGTTGTATAATAATTGGTAATTTACACTTTAACTAAGGTTTTCATATTGAGTGTAGTTTTATTAAATTGATTTGGCTTTAAAATCTTTTAAAAACAATTAAATGAGTTAAAAGTGAACTAATTGTGTTCTTCTGTACATTAGAGTGCACGCCACAGTTTGTGTTCAAAAAATTTTACTCCAGCAAGCAGTTATTTTTTTATAACACCATGACAAAAACCCATTTATTTAAAATGAAAGCAATCCATTTAAATTTTACCTAATTAAATTGACTTTTTGTGTAAAATTTTGGGATATTTTTTGTTGCAATATCTAACATTTTTATTACATGTTGGATGCGAATTAGCATAGTTTGATTTTTAATACCTTTTTTACGTGCGATAAACAGATTTTTCAGTTAAATTTTACAGTTGTTATATTTTTGCATTAAATAGTGGGTGTGCACTAGAAATCCATAGTGCTAAAATTAAAAAATTGTGTAAGTTACTCGGTAATTTCAATTAAGCAAACAAATCTTTTTAGAAGATTTAAATCTTCATGAGAAGGGTCAAAATAAACATATTTTTGAGTTTTTCGAATCACTACCTGATTGATTTCTCTTAATTCAGTATGTAAATGAGCCTACTCACAGACATGAAAACATCCTCGATCTTATTATTGCAAGGAAAGATGACAATTTGATTAGAAATGTAGCTGTTGATAGTTTATATATACCTTTACCAGACCATTCTGTATTTTCGTTAAAACTACTCATCAAACCTGCCATTTCTAGAAATTTTCATTTCAAATATGTTAGACATTTCAAAAAATGATTGATCATGACAGTGTTAAGTTTCGTAGGACGCATTGTTTTTGTATATCTATAGTTCATGGATACACGATAATGAAACTTTTGCGAAAAATTATGTATTTAGCCCTTTCATACATGCGCAATGTAAGTGCTAAAAAATATTTATATGGTGTCTCAGCACTGCTAGTCTCAACTGCTTCTGATGACATTAAGAAGTTTTTTCTATTGTTAATATTTTCATTGAAATTGGTAGTTTACATTTGTACACATTGTGACTTAATCATGTAATTTTGTACCAAAGTCATAATATTTAATGTCATGTCTTTGTTAAAAACATTATATTTAGAGTGTTTTAAAAATTATGGCATTGAAATCATGCAAACAAATTTAAATATATTTAAAAATCACAAACATTTTGTTTTCATTTCCTATGAAAGAGCACAAAATACTGTTTTTCATCAATACAAAGAGAAACATTGCATTTTGAGCAATAAAATCTTGTACGACTTCTGCAACTTCCAATGCCAGTGGTTCATACCATCATAACGCGAGCTTTTATCTGAGCGATGTTTTTGCTTAGCCGTCTTGCATTTTAGTGGTGTACTAATTAGTGTTGGTCTTCCAATAGGCATCACTGTTTGTGTTTTGATAGGGGAAGAGGCAACACTGAAGCGAAGTCCTCGCAAGTCTGCAATTTTTATTGCTGATGTTCCTATCTTTGTTTGAATCATTTGTATTCAAACCAACTATTTACAAGAGAACTATCCATAGAAAATGTAAGAACTTTCAATGGCAATTTTCTTGTTCGCATTCTAAGACAATAAAGACTAAACAAAAATTCCATCAAGTCCACACCACCCATAAAATCATTGCAGATTAATACAAAGTGTGGTCTTGGTACGTTAATAAATTTCCTTTGACTACCATGACAATATCTCTTTTGCAACTACCAGCAGTAACACGATAATCATAGCTATCTCTTCCCTCATTCTTAAAAGTTTTTATATCCTTCATTTTTATGGCAATTGCCATGGATTACTCCTACTGCACGAAAACCTCTCCTAGTCAGTTCATCTTCAAGAGGAACACTGCAGAAGTAATTATCAAATAAAGTAGCAAACTGTTGATGATGAGGTAGGCTTTGTCAATTTCAGCACAACAGACCCACCTAAGCCAAATTCACGATTAATTATGTAGCGAAATATGTATAATTTCGAATAAATTTGTTTTTGTATAGAATATGCTAAGTCTTAGCAAATTATCATTTATATATATATATATATATATATATATATATATATATATATATATAATATAAATAAGAAATATGAAAGTAAGAATTTTTTAAGGATCATCCTACCACAAAAATGGAAATTTTTCCTATTGAGATTAGGATCAGTTAACAGGACAACAGTTTGCCTACGATATGATATTCACCTAATGAACCATGGACTAGATAGTTGTATTTGCCAACCTAACTAAATCATAGGGTGTTTTAATGTATTATTTATTATCGTGAGACATTTCACAATTGTATTGTGTGCTATGCGCATTTATAACTTTTAATTTTTCGCTCTTTATCAACTTCTCAAGTAACACGAACTTTTCTTTTGGACGTCCTTAGGTCAAAATTTATAGCCGTGCAAAAGACGTCAATATCTGTCCTCATAATGTACTCAAAAACGACATGATTTGCGAATAAAGTATTATTCATGATTTTCCAAAACCCTTTCAAATGAAGTAAGGTAACTTAATCTGATAATGTTTACAACCTGTGTTTAGGATTACTGAACTTATTAATATTTAAACACAATCAAACATCTAGTAGTTTCACTTACAAATTATGCCACTAATATCATTTATAAAGAAGAATTTAATAGCTTTACTTTTGACACATCTAATTTCCCTCTTGGAAACGTTGAAAAATTTTAATTCCTTGCTATTTTTTCTTAAAAATATTGACGTTTCTAAACAAAGTTTAATCATTTTTTTATAATGTCACATATTGAATAGAAAATTTATGATTGAATGAATTGTTCCATTTTTTAAAATAAACATGCATTAATTTTAAACATAAATATTTTACACAGGTTGGAATGATTTATGGAAATATATATTTTGACTTCAACAATACCTTAAATTATAAATATTAATAAAAATTGAATAGACGCATACTAGTGAAATTAATGAAAAAGCAAATATATAACAAATTTTGCATCTTTGCAAAAGTGATATTTAAGTGTCAAAATTTCTATTATGAAAGACTTCTTTATAAATGATAATAATGATGGCGTTTGTGAGCAAAATGAGTAGGAAGCGTGTTTGTGAGTAAATTTCAAAAGCATGGTTACAAAAATCACATGTTGTGAAAGATATCACAATTAAATAATTTCATACGAAAAGTTTGTGGCAAATCATGAATAACATTTTATTTATTAGCAAATCACGTCGTTTTTGTGTCCAGTATGAGGACAGATATGGACGTCTTTTGGAGGGCTATAAATGTTAACATAAGAATATCCAAAAGACAACTTCGTGTTACTAGGGTTGTAGAATTGATGATTAACGTTTTCATTTGGTACAATTTTCAAAGCATTAGATGATTTGCATAGTGATACAATCAAGTGACTTGTTGCCATTTCTACTACTGCTTTTATTCATGTTTTTACTTGTTTTTGTGTTATGTTTTGTAGATATGTTATCAATTCTAAATTTTACAATATTTTATAGACCTAAACCCTAAGCAATGAATTTTTAACATTTGATGACGTAAATCCTTAGCATGTTATTTGACGTCTCTCCGGCTTTTAGAAATCAGAGTCCATTGATCTGCAATAACGCCTATGAAATAATAATAAAATTAATACTTCTTACTATTTTGATGTTCCAATTGCAAATCAATAAAATTTACCCAGTGAATGAACGTATTTTTCAATTGTAGTATGAACACAATTTTAAAATAGTTACCCCTTCTTGTTTTAAAAGTTTTTATGAAATGATTTGACAAGTTATGTATGCATTTTACCAAGTTTTTTCTAAAATAACAAGTAATAGGAAATAATAATTTAATGAAAATATTTATACAATTAAAAGTTTTTTATGATTTCGGTGTTCGAGTGTTGACCTATCCAAATATTGTTGGGTTAGTATTAACTTCTATACATGAACACAGTTTATTAATTATAGGCTTTCCAAAAATTTTCGTTATATTTTCTGTATATTCTTTGCTGCTGTGCGTGATCAAAATTTTGTACAAAATGGAAATAAATAGGAAACAATTTGTTTATGATAATGAAAATCAGGAAACTTACCCAGTCAATGAATGCAGATTTAAATGCTAGTGGAATACAATTTACAATAATAACTGTTCGAGATTCAAAACTTTTTATTCTATGAAGTAACAAGTTCGGCGTGCAGTATCAAAAATTTTTCTAAAAGACAATTTATAGGAAATTATAACATAATTTAATTTTTGTATGATTTTGATGTTCCAATGAAAATCAATGAAAGTGACCCTGTTTAAAAATCTTGTTAGTTTTAATTACTATATGCATGACCACAGTTTTTAAACGATAGGCTTAACAGGATTTATATTTTTATTTAGTATTTTTTTCTATATCGGTGTGAGAGATCATAGTTTTTTGCAAAATTTAAAATAAATGTGAAATAAGAACATAATTGTAATGGAATTTCGAAATGAAACCAATGTATGTGCCCCTATATAAATCCCTCAAGTTTTAAATGCATGTATAAACATAATTTATAAGCATTCGCTGTTACACAATGTATAATTATAATGGGAAAGTTTATTTTGAGGAATTTTTTGGATGATTTCGATGCTTAAATGGTACGTTACTGAAATTCTAAAATTCATTCAATGTTTTAGAAATTTTTAAATTTTTAAGTTTTGAAAAATTATTTTCTTTAGTACTATCAATTATTGTTTTTCAGAAACTGCTCTCAAAGAAAATTCGGTAATATTTTTTAATTGTTTTGTGCCGTTTTATTAATTTGGCTCACGCATTTGTTTTGTATTATTTATAATCAATGGGTTTTTCATAATGTTTGTATAGAATATGATGCAAAGCGAATTATGTTTCGAATGCAATTCACCTGCAGAACGCACTTGCTCTATTTACGAAAAACCGTTTTGCTTCAAACCAAATTGCTATCGACGTTCGAGAATTAACGAAAAATGTCGACTGTGCCAAAGAAAACGAAAAATTCGGAGTCCTGATTTCGAAATAGACAATTACCATAAAGATCCTGACTACTCAGGTAAATATGTATGTTTAAATATTGCAAGTATCATTTCAATTTAGAAACTCCAGTCTTTAAATCAAGAAGAGCAGTTAGAAATTCAAAGGAGTCGTTTTCAAGTAATTTTAAAATTATTGAAATATTTTTTCGAAAATCTTAATAATTTATTAGAAATTCATTAAACTATTTTGAAATTTTAAATTTGTTCTTGAGATTATTGAATTCCAGTACTGATTTCACTATAATGTGATATAGTATTCTAAAATCAAGAAATGTTTGAACTCTTTGAATTACATTTAAATTGTCTCATATTTGTTAGCAAAGCATTAACAGTTTAAATATATGTGATCTAGTATCTAATAGTTATACATTTCATTACGAATAAACCTGATTGGTTTTTATCATATACCTTTCATAAACGATATTTTGCTTATATAATGTCAGTTAATTTTTGCTCCAATATTATCAATCTGATTGCATCTAAAAGTTCCCTGAAAAATCAAGCTAAATAACATTTCATTAAAATATTTAAAATTCAATAGTTATGTCATTGTAGAAGACTATTTGCTACTTGAACTAACTAATTTAGTTCAAGTAGCAGTAGTGATAAATCTTAGTTGATTTATAAAAATGCAGATTTATTCCATACACAAAGTTTTTGTTAGATGGATAGAGTGATTAATATTGCGACCGAAGCTTACAGGCGTTTTTGACATAGGTGTTCTGTGTGTTCAAGCGGAAATCAATGTAAATGTCTAATTCAATTTTGCATGAACATGTTTCTATAAATTTTAAACGTATAGATAGTATTTTCTCTCCACCTTCTTGTAGTGTACGTGTTATTGTCAAATAATGATGCAAAATCTACATTGAGTGATGGGTAAGGCTCCCAACAGCACTGCTGATAACAGCGCTGTTACAAGCTGAAAAGTTGTTACAGCTAACAGCAACTAAGTTCTTTTTAAAACAGTAAATAATATATTTGCATAATATCTGTCACAGATATTATAACAACGTTTTCATTTGGAAGAATTTTCAAAGCTTTAGATGATTTGCATAGTGATACAATCAAGTGACTTGTTGCCATTTCTACTACTTCTTTTATTCATGTTTTTACTTGTTTTTTTGTGATATGTTTTGTAGATATGTTATCAATTCTAAATTTTGCATGAAGTTTTTATTTTTTCTTTCACAGTACATTGCCTTTTTTAACTCTGCTTTAAAACAATGATATTGTTTCCTATCCTGTGGCGTATGCAAGAGGGACATAGTGAAATGGCCCCTACTAAGCTCTTCAAAATTGATTTACATTGATTAAGTCAAAAAATATTCAGCAAAAGAATTAAAAAAATAGAGTGAATTTTTCAATATTTTCACATTGTCAAAACCGATAAAAAACATACAAAACGCCGCTGCTCCTTTCCATGTCGGAGCCTGTCTACGAATTGTTTTGTCTATTATACGTCTAAGTACTAAGAAAATATCGAAGATTTTAACAGCAAAAGGATTGCTGTTTGCTGTTAAGAGCTTCTTAAGCTGTTAACAGCAGAATGGGAAGTCCTGACAATGATAAATCTAAAACGCAATTATTATCGAATGCACAAAAGGATATTAATTTAGCCCTTTCCTTGGAACATAACATTTTTAAAAACAGGAAATTTCATCCATTATCGGGGTCCATAGAGACATTATCAGAAATCGACTACAAAGTGCCAAGAACTTACACGGTGTTCGAATTGAAGGTCTGCGAAAAAATGGGATAGTTCAGGATAAATACTGTCTAATTTTATTAACCAAGAAAAATCGTTATTTCGCTCGCCAAAAATTGCACGAACTTTTTAATTTCAAAAATTCAAGACCTGTTTTATAAACGCGTCAAGGAAATCAAGATGGTTTATCGAAAACCAAAAAAGATTAATTTCATCAAAAAATTAAACTTAAAATTACGAGTTCGTTGGTGTAAAGAAAGAATAAATAATTACAAGGAGTTCTGGAGACATTGGAATTGTTCGGATGAGTCGATGGTGATCATTGGAGTGCGTACACCAAAAAAATCGCCTGCGAAAATCAAAAAACCAAAAAAAGATTTCACTTAAGGTGTGGGCCGCCATTACGTATAGAGTACTAAATACTTGTTCCAGTGGCTGGCAACATTAACTGCAAAAAATATTGAAAAATTGTTATTAAAAATCTGCAATTTTTGCTTTCCAGCACAAATTACCGATTTCAATATCATTTACAATATTTGGAAAAAAGTGAAAAAAATTTTGACCAAAATCACGAACTTATTCATAATAAGGAGTAGCTTTGGGAAAGAATTTTGAATTCGTGGCTTTCAATTGATACAGAATTTGTGCAAAGACTGTATGACTCGTTGCCCTCAAGGCTTTCTAAAGTTATTATAATGAAATGCCTTGTCACTAAGTATTAATTGGTTTATAAATGTTTTTGATATTATTATTTTTCGATTTTTAATCAAAGTTTTTATTTGCTTAAACGAGATGTGAAACTTTTTCATGCACAATTGAATTGACGAATGGTTGTATGCGTCCGGTAAGTTTAACATAACATGAATAAAGACAATCTAAAAATAATAGGCTTCTCGACATGTATAATTTTATATATCATTTTTTGACAAAGTCGAAGTACATGATCAAAACTTTATCTAAAAATGACAAGAATTATAATTTTGTATGACTTCGGCCATCAAGTGGAACTCAATGAAAGTGACCCATTTCATAATTCTAGTTAGTTTAAATTAATATGAATGAAAACACTTTATAAACAATATGCTTTCCATAATTTATATTTTACATTATGGTTTTAATAGTTCGCGGTGAATGTTATTTTGCAATGGAAATATATAGTGAATATTAATATAATTAATATTTTGTATAATTTAAGTGTTCAAAAGGAAATAAATGAATGCGACTCACTCCCTGCCTCCAGTAAGTTCAAAATACTATGCATGAATACAATTTATATGTTATGAGTTTCCAAGAACTTATGATTTTAAATGCTATAAAAGTCGGTGTTTGCGATAAAAAATTTTTTTCCACAATGGCAATGTACCGGAAATTTTTTTATAATTAGAATTTTGCATGATTTAGGTGTTCAAAAGGAAATAAATGAATGCGACTCACTCCCTGCATCCAGTAAGTTCAAAATACTATGCATGAATACAATTTATATGTTATGAGATTCCAAGAACTTATGATTTTAAATGCTATAAAAGTCGGTGTTTGTGATAAAAAAATTTTTTCCACAATGGCAATGTACCGGAAATTTTTTTAAAATAGAATTTTGCATGATTTAGGTGTTCAAAAGGAAATAAATGAATGCGACTCACTCCCTGCATCCAGTAAGTTCGAAATACTATGCATGAATACAATTTATATATTATGAGCTTCCAAGAACTTATGATTTTAAATGCTATGACAGTCGGTGTTTGTGATAAAAAAAATTTTCCGCAAGTGGAATTAATGATATTATAATTAAAACTTTGTTTGACTTCAATGTCCAAATGGAAATAAATGAATACTATTCACTCAATGAATGTAATTATAAATGCTAGAATGAACAGAATTTGGAAATAGTAGGCGTTCCAGAATTTAATATTTTATTTACTATGATTTGCCTAGTTGGGTGTGCGTGATAAAAAAAAATTCCCAAATGGAAGCAATTAGGAAATATATAACTAAAATTTTTTAATATCCTATAAAACCTTTGTGTTTAGGTGCTCACGAATACATCTTTGAAAATGAACCAATAATTGAATTCAGTAAATTTTTCATACTAATGAAAACAATTTATGTATTATGTAATTTTCATTTTAATATTCGGAATATTCTATTTATTTTTTAATGAAAATTGTATAATTGTATAAAATAAAGCGTATAGGATTTCATATTAATATGTTGTTTAAAAAGTATTTGAAATTTTGGATTTCTAGTAAATTCGTGCTGTTTTTAGATATTTCTGAAAAATGCAATTACTGTAGTTCTTTAAGAGATCTCCTTGTGGTAATGAAGTGTCAGCATATTATGTGTTGGAATTGTGTACTTATTTCTGTTTGCAGAATTTGTAAGTCGGGTCGTCGTAAAGGTATATTATCAATTTATATATATATATAAATAAATAAATAAATGGACATATATATGTATACATATATATTTAATATGTAAGAAAATATATAAATAAAGAAGATATATATATATATATATATATATATATATATATATATATATCAAAATATTTCAATTTCTGATTCATTTATGATAGGACCTAGCTTTGTTTCTATGTCATTTGAAATAATTAATTCCAGGGAAATATTATGCCTAATAAGTTCATTCGATATTTTTCTTCTGAGTCCCCCAACGCCCCTAAAGATCATTGAATTTTCTTAATTGCCCTTTTTATACTACTTATTTTATACAACTTATATTTGATATGTCGGGTAACATGTTATTTAAATGAGGCAGCACATAAGAAAATTTACAATTTTGATTGATTAAGTCAATAAGAGATTTACTTTGGTGTGAGAACCGTGAAGATTACGGAATGATGAAACAATGTAAGGACTGAAGTCATCACTTGGTATATGAGTCATTTGATTGACTCAAATTCCGAAAAATGAATCCCATATTTGGCCCAGGTTCTTTGTGACAACATGAATTTTTAAAGACAGGAATGATGTTGAACTTATTTGACGAAATGCGCCATTGGACTTCGCTAAATTCATCGTAGCAAGAGTGCATATTTGGAGACTGATGTAATTTCAAAGAAGTAGATGAAGTGTGGCGAGATGATTTGAACTTTCGAACGTCAGTGGAGTGTATGGTATTGATTAGATCAGTGTTCAGAATGACAGAGTTGATGTGAAATTTTAAATATTGCGAGATCTTTTCAGCAAGACACCTAGAATTTTGAACAGGATAAGAATGGATTGACTTTGTTTGGTTAGGTTATGTAGAAGACTATGCAAGCGGATATTTCGAAGAATGCGCTTCCAATCATTAATGAGGTTTTTCAATGTTTGATAGATTTTACTTGACTTCGAGGGTAAGTAGAATTTCGTTGTTTATCAGATTTCCATCTAGGGGAAACGATGGGACTTTTGAAGGAAATATAACAATGTTCAGAAGAAGAATCAAGTGTTTGTGTAGAACATGATGCATTGATAGAGCAAGCAGATTTGGTAGGAGGATTGTTTTGCACAATTGGAAACAGAATTTGATCGAGCTTTTGAAAAGATGTAGAAGAGCTTCAGTGGGGTTTTCTTTGTTGAGGAGAGAAATCATTTGTTATAGCGATGTTTTCTTTCAATTTTTGATCAAGGAAGGTGCCGCATCAACTATTGGCGCAACAGCAAAAAACTTTTCATTTATCGCGTCTGCTAGCGAGAAAAAGAAACCTGATCGTCCTTGGTTGGAGCCAACATAAGAGTAAAGTAAATTTGTTGTAAAATATATAAAAAACAAAAACAAAAGAAACAAATAGAGAAATACTACTACAAACTACTATACAAATTGATAAATTTGCACTATTACTCAAAGGGCGTAAATTTCAAATAACATCTGTCAATGTATTAAAATGATTTGATATTCCTAATAGGGATTGTTTAGGTAATAAAAAAGTGTTTTAATTTTTCGTCGGAAATGCTTATAAGTTTTGTTATTTTTATCTTGGGACTTAAATCATTCCATAATTTAGAAGTTTTAAAAGAAAATGAATCTGGACGATTATTACTACTATGTAACTTGTGATTTCTTTCACTGATTTTGATATAATTGCTAAAGAAATGTAAGGGTTTTGAATTGTGTACATATTTGTGTATCATACAAAGTATTTGATATCGAATTAAGTACAACGGTGGAAGAACATTGCCATCTTTTATTAAATTTCTCACTGACTTGTGTTTATCGATATAATTTAAATTTCTTAAAGCCCAATGTAATATTTTTAGCAATGATGACCAATTGTTTGATGTGATATTTTGAAATAACAAATTATAATAATTGAAGTTACTTAGCCCAAAAGAATTAAGAATTTGTTTTTGAAATTTCTATCCTGACATAGATACTTCATTCCAGAGTCCAAAGTATTATACATTTTAGTGAAAATATTACTTTAAAATTAAACATCTACCTATTTCTAATCCTTAATAGTAAATAAAATTGCTTTTACTAGTGTCATTATCTCGTACTATAATTTTGATATTTCTAGAAATTTCTTTGGTATTGCCTTGGTGTGAAAAAATATATTGTGTCTTTTCAGTATTAATTTTTAACTTGTTTTTTTTTAAATACTCAGTTAAATTTTTGATATTTTTTGCTTCATACGGATTTTTGGGAGTGAGATTACACATGTATATATCGGCATATTGACAAATTGTTCCGTTATTCAATACATTCGATATATCATTAACATATAATGCAAAAAAACGGGTCCTAATACTGTACCTTGCGGTACACCTAAATTACTAATAACGTAATCGGAATAGGTGATATTAATTTTCACACTTTGTATTCGATTACTTAAGACATATCTAATGAAATTTGTAGCATTCTTACTGAAAGTTGGAACATGAAACCTTGATTTTCCTGCTTGCTAGCTAAAATATTGAAATTCATTGAATTAAATTCTTTACTGAGATCTAGTTAGGCAATAGATGTAGAAAAATTGTTCTTTAAATTTCATTTAATATTTTCATGAATTGATAATATTGCATCTGTTGTACTATACTTAGGCCTGAATCCAAATGGATTGTCTGATAGAATCCTATTGTCATTAAGAAAACTGTGGATTTGTTTAGCTAGGAATTTCTCGAAGATTTTAGCAAAGGGGTGTATAATGCTGATAGGTCGGTAATTATTTGTGTTGGAAGGACGATTTCCCTTTTTGTAAAGGGGTGAAATACCAGAATTTTTTAAAATAGCAGCAAATTTATTCTCGGTAATGCATTGATTAAAAGCTACAAAGAGATATTCTGTTCTCCAAAAATGTCAAAATAATGTTTAATTACTTTTGGACGCCTTCTCTCTGGTTAATTGTAAAATTGAAATCTCTATTTAGGATCATATTCGTGAAATTGTGTTTAAATTTTAAATATCTTGATGGATTTATATGAGTTCCTTGTTTTCAATGCTTCAATTAAATTGAAAATGAAACATTAAAAGGAAAAAGAAAACTAAAAATGCTTAAAACTTTGTTTTTATTTATCTAATAATTACAAGAACAATACTAAAAATAAAATTTAAATACGCACCTCTTCAAGATAACTAAATCACTAACAATTCTTTCAGTAAGTTAATTTGCTACGTAAATCAATAAGGATGTATGTTTGAGCCTAATATGTTTTAGGAGTACTTTGCACTTAGTTTAACATATGAAAGTGAATTTTATTTTATGTAAGCAATAAATGTCTTTTCACATGAAAACTTTTTGATTTTCGAGGGATGTTCAGTATTTGAAAGCCGCCTTAGAAGCAAATCCAATTTGTTATCTGTTTGCATTGACCTGAGATAAATGCTTCATGATATATGTATGTCCTAAATCAATATCGAATAAGAGATTCAAGCAAGGGATTTTAATGATACTATGTGTATTGGCTGTAACAGTTCGTGCTACGCATATCACCTGTAGACCTGATCCTGTTCAAGTACTTTTTACATGCATGTGGTAATACAGTTTTATGATTCAGTAAACAAACAATTGCATATATATATATATACACACATATATATATATATGTATATATTTGTCATTTGTAAAAGTCCAAATCTACTTCGCTGTTACAAATGACAAATGCAGGTAGCTTTGAATGTTACAAGCAACCAATGTTGATTGAATCCCTAAAAATATTTTCTTGAAAGTTTTTTTGTGATGGTCTTATGCAATCCAAACACAATATTTCACCAAAAATATTCTTGGCCTAAAACTATTTACGAAAATCCCATTTCTTAAGGAAGACATTACATATTGGTCATACGTAATTTTCAATGCTATTGGTCATTACTAATTCAATTTTTGTATCCAACTTACAACAATCAAGGCTTTGTTGTAACAGGAGCAACATGCGGGTAGTTGGATTTGCTCTTCGGTACCCGTCGTAAGAGTTGCTAAGTAATATAAATATTATGCACAGGCAGGTAAAGATAGGCTTTACAATCCACATAGAGTGTTTTTTAAATAATGTTTTTTGAAATACATAAATTATCAATGAAATGTTGACATAAAGAGCATGAAGTTTTCTAGAAAAGTGAAAATATTTAATGTTATGTATTTGAAAAAAATATAATCTTGAGTATGTGCAAAAAATTTTGGAATCCGGCGGGTATGAGTACCAGTATGCTTTAAGTGCGGGTCCAGCATTAAATAATCTCTAGCCAGCAAACATCACAATAATCCTTTTTTGGCAACAATAATTTTATTACGAGTATTGTAACAAAAATTCAGTGCCCCACTTGAAAATATTTGTTAATATTAATATCGCGTAAATATTATGCAATATTCCATTTTCATGCTTCGTTTATCTATTTATGATTTATAATGTTGGTTGAATACTATTTTGTATTTTCATAGAAATGCAAGATTTGCTTCAAATCTTTGTATTATTTCTGTGTATTTGATGCAATCAGTGCCTCTGTAATGAGAAATTTTGTGAATTATTGCTTATTCTCATTCGAAAGTTCGAATTATTGCTTGCAAGAGTTCATGGCATATACAGAACATTTAAAGCAAGGAATATATTACAATGTATGACAAAACTAAAAAACTAAAAAATTTTGAAATATCTTAGTGTTACAAATGACCAATATTATACAAATGCTCAACATATAAGATGAAAATTATAAATATCCAATATATATATATATATATATATATATATATTCTTTTGTTAATGATTATTCGATATCAGGTGAGCAATATGCTTCCGCATTGGTTTACAAGTAGCAACATACAAAAATATGTTAATGCAGTGATTCAAATATGAGAGCATATTTAAATAAGTCACCTCAAGGTGTGCATTTACAACTAGATACGATTTCGGAAAGTATAGAACTGCATAAACTATAGGCGTTATCATAAGCATGACTTGAGTGCTATCAACTTTACTGGACCCAGATTTTTTTCGTAATATCAGACGAAGGATAATGAAGCAATTAATAACCAAGATGATTACTGGAGGGATAAATCCATAGATGAATGGGCGGATTCTTTGCTCGAGTGCTTGACATATTGCATTAGTTGGTGATTTTATGCAAACAATATATCTGACTATTGAATTCTAAAAATTAGTAAATAAATAAATAAATATATCAATAATATATATATATATATATATATATATATGTATATATATATATATATATATATATATATATATATATATATATATAATTGAATATTTCAATCAGTTTACATAATACGTTCATTAAAATAGTAATTTAATTGGGCTACAATTCCAAGTCAACTGCTATACACATCAAATTGTTGATTCCCATAATCTAGGAGTTCATAGCTTAGAAAACAACTCAACTGCACACAAGATCAAGCAACTAAGAATGTGGTGTAACATTTTCTATGCAAAAATCGATGTATATTGTTTGCCCTTTGATTTCGTCTACTGAATTTCGAACCGCGGCATACATATTTAGGTGCCCTTGCTTGAGATAACACAATATGGATAAAAATCACTGTTAAATAACAACCAACAGAAGTAGGTGGCAATTATTTACGATGATCCTGAACAAACTCTAAAAAATTGTTCAACCAAACTATTCACAGTTACAAATGCTTTTCCGTAAGAAAACAAAATAATGAAAATTATTTTTTACGGAATTTAACTAAAATTCAATTTTCGATAAAAAAATAGTCTACATTATTCAAATCATCCAAATGTTTTTCATAACTAATATTAGATTAAATCATGGTGCTAAGTAAACAGCCGACAGCACAACATAAAATTTCATACATGAATATGTATTCAAATGTGGATTACTTTAATACCTTAGTCTGCCTATTATAAACTTGCGAATATGAATACTTTTTTCGAACCTGGGTGTGGATTGAGAATTGATAAATATAAACAATAAAAAATAACATGCAGAACTGCAAAAGTTCTACAAAATGATATAAAGCTTGACCACTGTGTTAATACCCGCAGAGAAATTGGGGTACCTAATGTGTCAGTTAAAACATCCTCTAAGTAATAACAGTTTATAGTAAAGCAAAAATAAGGCATCTGACGGAATGCTAAAACAGATTAATTTGAAATCGTTGCACTTGCCATTCACCCTAGCAAATGATGTGAAGTGCCCCAATATTCTAGTAGACTACTGGGAACGGGATCTAATCCTCTCTGCATTTGGTGCGATGCGTCAAGGAACGAAATGCAAAATGATTCGAATGGAAATCTCAAAACTTCATGGGGCAAGTGTTCAAAAATTACATTGGAAGTGGCGCGAGGGTCCTCATAAGCATATTGCCAAATAATACGGAAATGCCATACAGCCACCGGTTATAAAACTTCTTGATAAGACACTAAACATAAATATCATCAAACCTCCGGAGCTACAGCTACCTCATGATTATTTCCAGAGTTTTCATTCAGAATTTCCCAAGTAGACCAAAAAAACAAATGATTGCAATGCAATGATAGAACATTATCCCGGACGAAAATTTTACAGAAATATCTACACGAATCTTCTAGAAAAGGTCAAATTGAGACAGCAATCTTATGATTGATCTGAACATAGCTTTGTAAAAGTGTTTATTGTTTTTGTCAAGTTGTACATCGATGCTTTTGTTATTATGAGGACTCCGATAAATCAGGAAATATGCATGTAATATGGTGTAAAAAACTCTAAATCATGCCGCTGAACACTAAAATAGAACCCAAATTTGCAGAGACATATCAAAAGCTAATAGAAACCACTTTCAAGTGATAACAGTAACTGAATTAATGGCAAATATTTGGTATTTTGTTTATATCACTTATCCATGTAAATTGCAGACATTTAAAACTCTGTGCAATGAACACATCAACCAGTCGATAAACTATTTTTAATGATGCTTACAGAGACACTGAAGCCTGCTTGTTAATGGTGGGATATCGCTTTTAAGGAAGCTTTTTGCCGCCTACATATTCTCCGAATTCTCATTTTATAATTTACTATCAAAATCAAAATTATAAAAAAATATTTACAATTGATTAAGCTAACATATTTTCTAGATAGTTTGTTCAGGACCAATTTGTATTCTACACAGCAATAGTAGCATACACATACAGGATGCAGACAGCGCTGTCATACCAAGAATTATTGACAAAGTACAAAAAGAAATTATAACAACCTAATAATATAATTTAAACAACATCATTAAAGATACAACTCATTCAAAATAATCTATACTTCTGATAAATCATTTTAAATGCAATTAATGAATGCAATTATAAAAACGAAATTCAATAAACAAATGTAAATGGGCGCTAAAATTAAGTATTGGAAAAGCCAATACAAAAATATTGAACTTTATACAAAGCAAAGAATAGCACATATTAATTAACAGTTCATTCTTACAAACTGTTACACGACTTCAATGTATTATCATTGTCATAATAATAAATAATAATAAATTGCATAATTCTTCATCTCTAACTGACAGCATAACTACATTGTTTTTCAGATGTGAATTTACTTGGTTTTGAAATAGTTGCTAAAAAAGCAGCAGAATTTATGTAATATACCATTATAAATTTTTCCAGTTTATGCCTTCTCTAAATCACAAAAGTGCATCGTGCATCACTGGAAGAATCAAATTCTTTTTATTCAAAGAATGTGAGAGACTGAAAGAAAATGTTAAAATTCACATTGGAGGCATTTATAATTTATAATTGTCGCCAAGCTGGTCAAACGGCGAAAATAACGCATTGATAGTTTTCCTACAGATGCAATAATAAAAATTAATAAAAATTTAAATCACAACGTTTTATGGTTTTCTATCTTGCTATGTAGACATATTACATAAACTAAACATAACTCTGAAGGGACAACGGTGTACTTCTCTTCCCAATGATGATTATGTGGGTTTAATGTATCTTGTATTCCTAGTGTCAGGGGAAACACTGAAATATTACAATTATTGAAATTCGACAATGATTATTAATTGTAAACGCAAAGCACGGTGTACAAGTAGTTGTTTCTATTTAATTAAAAAATAAATATTCAAACATAAAGTCTGCTATACCTTATCTTTAGCAATTGGTAAAAATGACGAAACCATCCGTAAGTTATTAAAATCTGCCACAAAAGCTTCATGATCCTCACTTGAAATCTTCAATTTGTATTTTAAGCAGACGGATTCCCATACTTCTTTGCGAGTGATTAAAAGAATATCGCAACATGTTAGCTGTGCTAACTAAATAAAAGTAAAAATCGAAATTATATGTTTAAATATAGCGGTAAGATTGGTAATTTCTAATTATAATAAAGTAGTGAACATTAATTTTGAGGTTTCAAATTATTTATCTTTGTAACTTTATAGGCTCGCGAGCGTCAAGGGACTGTAAAGTAAACTAAGAAGAAAACTGCATAGTTCACCGACCAAGTAGCCTACTAAGTAGAATGTTCTACGGGAGCGAAAGACTATATTCCTTATGTTACATTACTGAAACGTTAAACTAAGACAAATTCGTAGGCAGCATTATTACCTAGCGGGAGCCGACACGCATTCAAAGGGGGTTGATGGGAATTTCAACTTTCTTTATTATTAAAACAAAAATTTTACCAAGTCTACACCATGATAATTTTGTTGCATCCATCGGTGTAATTAGGATTTTCTAACGGCTGAGGTCATCTAGTAATGATTAAGTAGGCGATCAAAAGCAGGTAGTGAAACCAAGTGACATTTTATTGAAATAGACAAAATAGACCTTAGAAATGCATTTCAGGACATTATTGAGAGCAAAACTGAATTAACAAATTTTATTTTTACATGCTGATTTTGTTTTAAGCTTTGTTGTCCAGGAAGGGTTACCTGACCCTCCAGGGGGTTTGCCCCCCTCCTAACCCCCATGACTACGTGCCTGAACCAAGGGAAACCAGTTTTGCAAAAGCTGCCTCAATTCAGTGTTCAACAATAACATTCGATAAGACAACGAAGTAGGATATAAACAATGTTCACCATACTAAAAATAAGATTTGCTAGCAAGTTCTTCAAATTCAATAATTGAAGGTTTTGAGGATAATATACGAAACAGTACCATTTCTAGTTGACTGGATGCTGCGGAATGCAATTGAATATTTTCTGAGAGCAATTCACTAGCACGATCACAATCATTGAGTACACATTCTACCACTGACGTCGGTGCGTTTTCTTCTTCCAGTAAATTGTTTCGAGCTTCAATTGCCAAAAGAACAGCAAGTGAAAGTGAGTCACTAGGCAATATTAACTCATAAACAACTATTAATGTAAAGACATACTCGTTAAGAGAAGCAGGTAATTGACGCACTCGCTGTACAAGCTTTTGAGCGATTTCATACTCAAGCTTACTCCAAGAAGCCAGGAGAAGAATAACATCCGACCACCACTTTGAGTATTCATCCCCATTTGAAACGATAGAGTTTTTATTTGTATCGTTGAATTCCTTAAAACATGACATCGCCTCAATTGCAGAGTCAATAGTGAAACTTCTAAAATTATTGTTTATGTATACATATAATATTTTTTAAAATAACTCAGAGCATACATCATTAAAAATTTGAACAACTTATTGAGTAAGGCTACTGAAAAGTTAGTATAAACAAATGAACAGAATTTCATGATGTAGGTAGATTGAAAGGATTGGTTTGCTATTCTTTGGCTGTGATAACTTTAAATTGCAAATGTAGAAATAAAGTAACTTTTTGTTGGTGAGAGAAACATAATACATTCCTAAAAACATTTAATTGGAAAACCTAGATTTTACGTATGAAACTGAATTTCCACTATTCTGTAATTTAAGCAAATCACCAATGCACACACACACACATATATATATATATATATATATATATATGAGAATTTAATAAAAGTAAGACAAAAACAATTCACTAGATTCAACATTCATCAATGAAAAATAGAACCTTGCATCAGAAAGCGTGGTAGATTTGAAACCGTGCATCAATAAGTACTCGCGAAAATGCTGTTCCAAAACAGACATTAAAAGATGATGGTTTGAACACTTTGAGAAGCGACTCTCAGTAAGGGGTTTTGAAGACTGCTTACTGAACATAAAATCAGATCCATATTTTGAAAATGCCCAATCCAGTCCATTAGGCCTAGACTCGCGAAACTTTTTGGCAACGCGATAAGCGCATTTCTAAATTATTATGATATCCAAAATAAAAGAGGGGGAGAAAGCTTACAGAAAATATTGAATTGAAGGGATGAGGCAAGTAGTTTTTCAAAGTGTGGAACAAACAAAGAAAAATTTCAACTGTATCTTGTTGTTCGATGGGTTCAATATAAATGGAAAGACTAGCGGCTCGTAGCGCGTAGTATAAACCACTTAGTTTACTTTCACCTAACACGCCTAAAATACAAGTTTTGATAAAACGTTTTCGAAATTTAAAAAATAAGCACTACAATATTAACAGAAACTAATCCAGCGTCACTTAAAGAAACATTGCCTACCTGTCCGCTGCATTTGATGCAATTGATGATAGACGTGGGTGATGTTACGTAGCGAAGAAGCTTTAGGCGAATCAGAATTGAGAAACAATCCAAACAACGAACCGAAAGCTCTATGTTTATAGAATAGATATTGAAAAAGACATCTGATTGAATAGTAAATAATCCCAAAGAAAGCATAGACTCCGGATGTGGACTCTCGATGACTTGCAGCGCGCAAACACAGCTGAAGATGTACTATTCCATTTGAGTAATAACCCTAAAAATGGAAACCATTACAAAGTTTTAAGTCGATTTTAATTAAATGAAGTGTTCAGCAATCAATAACATATTACAAGGTGTCCAAACAATTTAACCTATGAATTGTAAGGTAGTTTAAAGCAGCACCAGGCAAAATTAACACAATTTCTATACAGCAAGTAAATCAAGGATGAAAACCGATTCTCAGCATACACAAAAAGAATATCCAGTAGAATGTTATCTAGATTTCAAACGCCTAATCTCCATCACTGGTACCATACTTACTCAAATCCGTATGAAAACAATAGTAATGTCCACATGTTACATACACAAGTGAATCCAATGAAAAGAAGGTATACTCGTAGATATGCAAATACATAAAACGCAATGAAAATAGAATCTTCTGGCAATTCCAGGCATTCAAGGCAGCAACTTCCAATTTTAAAGCAAATTCAAATTTCAAAGCAGGGCGGATCACCCTTGTTTGCAGAAATATAAACTAATTACCCGTTTATTGGAGTCTTTTGCTTGCAAATAACTTCTCCAATGATCGAAAAAAGCACGGTCTTTTGAATTTATACCACGTTCTTTAGTAAAGAATAGCTTTGAAAATAAGACGAAAAGCATGACAACATTAAAAATCCAAAACACTCCAGATTGATACCAACCATCTAAATACCCATTACTAATTTATGAACACGATATTATACAAGTCTCAGTTACTTAAGACAGAATTATCTACTACATTCATGTACAAATCGACGTTCACGTCTTCCCACAGAAAGAAATATTTTCATTCGAAATTTGTAAATTCTGCAAAAATTTTATGAAATGATACAATCAACAATATCCCTGACATGCACACCCTAGTTGTTAAATACCAATTTTACGTATTTTACGCATTTCAAAAAGTTTTAAAAATTGGTAAAATACTCTGCAAAGCATAGTTCGAGAGTTCGCAAATTTGCGAACTTTATTCAAAGCTAAAATTCGCGAACTTTTACAAACTTTAATAAATTTATCAACTCTAAAAGTTCGTAATGCTTGAAAATAAGTTAATAAACAAAAACATACTTTTTTAACTAAAATACAAATACGAAACCGATAACTAATCAGATTCACCGTCTTCTTGGTTAAGCGCCCACTCCTAGCATTCTACGCTAGCTTCTGTATAAGCTATAGCATTTGGTATTTACTTCGTAGTGCTAAATTTGAGTGGATAAATACAAGCTTTTTGGTCAAAAATCTGCTACGTTTTTTGCTATGCACCAAATTCCTCTCTGAAGCCGATGCAGAAGTAATTTATGCTAACACTTTTACAGCAATTTTCTGGCGTTGAACAACCAAACATTTGCCACCATTTGTTAGCTGGCATAGTCTCAACTGCACTGATATAGCTTCGCGCGCAAATATTCCCTCCCCCCGCAAGGACGAAGGACCCCACGCCACGCCACCCACCTAACATCTCAAAAGCGTTTTCTTATGGAAAAACATGTTTTTTGGTGGCCCTTCGTTTCAGTCATTTGTGCGAGCTGAGCCCCCCTGGGTCCACCTCTTAATCCAGCACTGATGACTCAGTAAACTTCATTTCGGATTCTGAAACCGTCAGTTTCGAACTTTTATTTTCTTTTCAAAGAACTCTTGAACTATGCTGCAAAGCAACTGTTTATATCACAAACAATTCGCACACATCCTCTTAACGTCCAGTACTCATGTTAGATTAGAAATAGAGTAGGAAAGGGGTCGCACCACATGACTGAAAGTTAATTTTATTCGAAAACTAAAATCTGTGTAATTTAACCTAAAATAATGCATTTCAAAAATTGAATACAGACGTTGAGAAATGTAACATGTAAATGTTAACACTGTATAAATCCACTCACGTGATTGGTAACTACTAATAGGTAATAATAAAAAATGTTGAAATGTTAGTGTCGTTAGAAATCACACAAACAAAATATAAATCCTTTAACAAATTATTTAATTGAAAGCAAATCAAAATAGTGGAAGAATGGTATCATGAAAGCATTAAAGTAAAAGCAAGAATTAACGAATAGGCTTAAAGGAGGGTTTTGCAATGCAAAGCTTCTCTCGTTAGTAGTAAAAATCATACCTAACCACAGCGAGTCTACCAAATATTTCTATTTTAATTTTTAGACAAAACTTTAATTTTCAATTTTTATAGGCTCTTAAAAGTTG
Source organism: Hofstenia miamia (assembly GCA_900660155.1). Taxonomy (NCBI): domain Eukaryota; kingdom Metazoa; phylum Xenacoelomorpha; order Acoela; family Hofsteniidae; genus Hofstenia; species Hofstenia miamia. Next base: position 16,186 of record CABFPE010001268.1, on the reverse strand, counting down.
AAGTTGAAAGAAAACTATGCTTATCCTGGAAATGCAGACTGTTTAGAAGTCTATTTGTACATTACGTTGAATCTTCTTCTATACAAAAAGAATATTCACTGAAAAATCTGAAAACATAATTTACTGAAAAGTTACCAGTGGGTGATGGAACACTATTGAGTTTTCTTCCATCATTGAACCGTACAAATTTATTGGTCAATGGGAATGAGAAATAGTAGGAATTGAACGTCAACATAAAAAAGATTCCCATACACATTGTCATCTTTCCAAGAGAAGGAACTTTATTCTAGAAAAAACACTATTTAAACAACTTGAAATAAACTCATTAGAATATATATATATATATATATATATATATATATATATATATATATATATATATATATATATATATATATATATATATATATATATATATATATATATATATATATATGTATATACATTTATATATACGTATATATACACACACACATATATATATATATAGTATGAAGAATAAGCCATTTACATGTACACACTGTATATAAGACCATTTAAATCTATAGCACTATATAAAATTATTTTAAAAATAGTTCTATTACAGACTGGCATTAGAAGAAATCAGTTTTTTTCCAAAATTATGTATACTATGCTATGATGTTCAACGGATTTGAACTTTACGATATGTTTTTGTATCTAAATTTAAGAAAACAAAACTACCACAAAATGATACAAGTTGAAGCAGCGTTGGTAAAAAAGGCAATTTTAGCTACTTTCACATGGCTACAAATGTCAAAACTGTGCTTAGGTATTATTGAACTTACAGTCATAAATGGAGAACCTTCATCATGTGATGACAAGGGAGATGTTGACAATAACGAAACCCCACTAGATGGAGAAAACTCTTGTTCCGCATCCATGTCATGTGCACTCTGAGCCTTTTGCAATTGCTGACCTAAATTTGGAAAATTAATTGCACATGTGGAAAAGTGGTTAAATCACTCGCATATGAAAAGCCCTTACGTAAATTTGCAATTGTCATTGTCAATCGTATATTTTCTTCTCTTAGTTTTGAATTAGATGATTGTAAATACTGCAACTGTTCCACTGCTTTGCGAAGTACTCCAGATTTATTCATCTAATAGAATAACAACGTATTAGAAAACAATCACTTTTATTATGAAAAAGGGAGTTTTTTAAATAGTCAATAAAAGTTTTACTACTTTAATCAAAAGTCACATTTTGTGGTATGCTAAATGTAGTTTTTGTTTGTTAAAATTAATTAAATTTAGAAATAAAAATGTTATATCTAAAAGTTACTATTAGTCAATTTATTTGACGCTTGACACCTTCATTTATCAACTTTCCAAGGTTTTATAAAAATGGCATTAGGATTATATCCAAATATATATATGTATAGATATGTATATAATCATACTGCACTCCTAATGTACTTTTCACCACATTCTGGGCATCTACAAAAAATTCGTAGAAAAATGATACAATATTTTTAAATTGCATGAAAATTTTAAATTGCCAATTTCATCCAAAAATGGATTATTCTTGATCAATGTCACAAATGATCGTTTCTAGTGCAAGCCATAATCAGATAAGGGTTATATACAAAATATCAACAAATAACACTAATCTTACACAATTATTGGATAATATGTCCAAATAATTTGAAAGAACATAACAAAGTTCAAAATATTAGATTTTTCAATGGATTAAGTTGGCAAACATCGAGAAAATACGTTTGGTGCAGATAAATATGATAGCTTTTCACAGTCTATTCTGTGTCTTCCAAAACTTGAAAGATTTAATAATTAGAAATTTGATAGAACTAGAGTAAAATGGCTGAATCGAATTTCCTTTTAACCGGAGAACATTTATTACAAAATTTTTCGTACGTAATTCAACAGTTGAGTTGTATTGATATTAACAGCTTCATGAAATTTGTTCCACTTGAATTACAGGCAAGTCTTATTAGTCTGACACAGCTGGTGTAGAGTCGTGTGTACGGCTGCTAATCTATGTGGTAGGGCAATTCGCGTAAACGCGGTTATAAGCCTAAAATTCATTATTTATTAGCCTCATTTATATTATCGTTGCCAAATAATTGCTTCGGCTTCTTAGACCAAAGCTTGGTATGTTGAAATCCTAATAAAAGCTAGACACTGAAATTGATAATGCTAAATTGACTGTAATCTAAATTTTCAAAATGTATATTGTATTTTTCTATACATTATTTACAAATGCTATAGCATTCACTGCATTTTGGTTGATTTGAGTGCACTGTTGCGTTCTTTCATTTCGAACGTTTTATAATACCGGCGTACCAGCCCGGCACGATCCTGCCCTGCCCTACCCAACAATGTACATCTCTACGCCAAGGTTATATCAAACGAGAGGTTGGAAATCCAAGTTTAAACGGTAGTAGATTTGTAAAAAAATTATGAAAATTATGAAAATAGTATATTACTATGTAAATGTTACTGCTTTCGGAGTACAAATGTATGAACAAACTTGTTGTTTGGTAACTCACATTCTAAGAATACAATATAATAGAATGGAACTCAAAATTTTAATTCGTTTGTCTATAACTCATCAACAACCTCCTCCTCACTCAAACGAACGACAAATAGAGACCGATAACAAATAATGTAAATATTTGAAAAACAATTGCTCTGTATAATAAAACTTAGATGAAGGGTAACCTTCGTTTCTTCACCGAGAAGCATGTTCTTAAGCTCAACTATTCGTTCATTTATACTCATTCGATAACGCTTTTCAATGACGTTATGGGAACTCTTGCGAGGAAGACAAACTCCAAGTGGATAACCATTGCTTAATCTATAGCCCTCAACATCACTGTCTGAGCCACTTCGTAACGATGTCAGGGTTTCAACTCTAAATAAAAACAGTAAGAGAAAACACATTAGAAAACATCAATAAAATAGTATTTCCTTGCAAAAAAATTCTATTAAAAGACAAAAGGACCAGATGTGACATTTACGCGAAACACTAATGGGTGGGTCCGCGCACTTGCGGTTTTGATCCGTGAGTTTGCAAATTTACCAAATTATGCAATTTATTGGCTAAATGACGATTTACTAAATGTGTTTAATTTAGGGCTTGCAATGCAGTGAAAGCTTAGTATGAACGATTATCAAACTAGTTTATATATACATTAAAAAATATATAGTGTATGCCAAATTACAAAGCTTGCAAAATGAAGTAGAGTTTTACCCTCGAAAATTACTTAAATTTTGCAATTTTAATGTGTTGTTAACACAATTTCTTGTTTAATTTGACTTAGTAAAATACTTTAAAATTTACGGTGGCTTGGAAGGTGCCGAAATAGTAGGATTGTTCGCGATAATGCTCTCAGGTTTGAACTGAGTGGACTTCATCGCAGGAACATAACCAGGTGCTTGTTGCTGCTGCTGCATATTTTGCGTAGTTGGTTTTTTAGTAAGAAGCTAAATTAACAGTATAACTCTGCAGGAAATACTGAATAAGAACAATCCTGTCATAAATAGAATAGCAAGCACATGCAATCCCATAAAGTAAGATTTACGAATTGGTTACTCACATAGTTAACTACAGTTATTGTACCCGCACCTATGAAAATTGGTAAAAATATAACATGCATCTTCCCAGCGTCCTTGAATAGAGATTACAGAATGTATATTATATAAATGCCTTCAAAACAAAATGATAATAATGACATTTAATAGACACTAATAGGTAATATTGAGCATTTAAATTCAGCCAATCAAAATGTTAAAGTACTTAATCAAATCATTTAAATATCTATAAAGCCCATTTTAACAAAGTTAAATTAGAAAATAGCTAAGATAGCAAGTTGCATGAGCAATTATCAAAATATTTGCATCAAGGTGACGACTTCAAGCCTAATTTATACCAATTGGTTCTTAAGGCGGTAGGGATTTACATAAAAATAAAACAATGTTAATATTTTGATGGTATCTAATTACCTGAACTATAGAAGCCGGCTGCTGTTGAACTGGCTGAACAACACACCTTGCTTGGAAATTGTTGTTTGGAACTATGCCCTTTTCTACTTGGAGTTGGGCAATGCTTTGCTTCATGGATTCAATAGTTCTCAATAAATCTGCAGCATTAATAGTCTGCGATGCTGAATCAAATTCAGGCTCCGATTTAATCGTCGAAACATTCTATAAAATATTTTGTTAAGAAACGCAACATTATTTGCCGAATATATTTAGATAAAATGCATGAAAAATGAAAAATTGAATCGCTGTAACCTAAGTTAATATAGTAAGAAATATTACAATGCTAAGCTATACACATTACCACATGTTTTATTGAGAAAAATAAGGAAAAGCAAAATGAACAAATATAGAAGTTAAATATTGTAAACCTGATTGTTCGACGATACCAATTCGACAAGATGGGGAGTAGCTGTTTTTTGTTGATATTGGTTTGTCTAAAAACATCAAACAATAAATAATAAAACATTAATAAAATATAAAATGTAGGGAAATGCAATTTTTGCAAGTCAAATATTAGACCGAAATAAGCGAATGAAAATTGCAAAAGTACCTTGTTAGTTAAATCTAATGTATAACAAAAAATCAACCTGGTTATTCACAGCAGCAACTAATTCAACGAGTTGGGGAGTAGACGCTTGTTGGTTATTGAATTGCCCGCAAAGAAGTGCCTGGAGTTGTTGCGGAGATGCCTTTACAAACATAAAATAAACCAACATATGTTAAACCATTACCTTAATTTGAATATGAGATGCGTTATCAGTGTTGGAGGAGATCTGTGTTGCTCCATGACCAGAATTATTACTTTGTGCTGGTTGTGGTGCCAATTGAATAACTTGAGGACCTGAGTTCACAGTTGTGGTATTCACAATATTTTGGCGAACAGCGGATGATTCTGAAGACAGAATTTGCTGTAGGTCTGTAACAGATAACTGTGGTATCCAATCAGCTTTAATGTCATTCATTTGTTGATTTTCATTGTTTGGGAAGCCATTTTGATTTACAAAATTAAATGAGTTATTATCTATAGTAACATCATCCACAGAAAGCTCATTCATATAATCTCCATTAACATCTGGCAGGAAATCAAGATCTTCTAAATGTTGAGAATCTAAAAATCTCATATAACGATGTAATTTAGAAGAACTAACCTTCAATGAAGCAATCGCTGTTCATTATTCCTAAATTTTAAAAAATCGATTAAAATTAATATTAACAATGAAAATATATGACTAATAAATATTAGCTATGGATTAGGTAAAATATAATTAACATTGATTTCAGCAATATAGCTATGATCAGAAAAAGCAGATTGTTACAATCATACAAAAAATTGGAGAAGAGATTGAGTTAGAGTTAATGTTCCTTTAAGACAATCATTATTAAAAGTATTAAAGTTATAATACTTTGAAATATGTTATTTTATGTACAAAAGGGCTTCGAAAAAATAACCAGAAAGACCATTTCATATCTTCCTTTTTATCATTACCGAATATTGTAGCGGCAACATAAGCATCCCTTTTAATTTCAACTTATGGTTTTATCAAAATAAAGATTAACATAGATCATATTGTCTAATGCATATAACAATTTAGCAATTATTCATATAAATGGCAATAAATTTTCACTTTCTATTCGAAAATTATTCGTAAACTTGCTCTAGCTTCGAGAAAATGGTTTGTTGTATAAATAGTTGTTAATAAAATTATTAAAATAATTTGATTTCGAAGTCTTGCACAATAAAATTATTTTTTGACGGAACAATTACACTGTGCGACATAAAATTTAGTTGACCGACATTTTTCCCTGATTTAAGTTAGTTGAAACGCGAATTATGAATTTGAATGCCATTTTACAAATAAAACCATACTTTTTGAATAATTTGTATTCTACAATTTGGAAAGCATGCCTTGGGACATTGAAGTTGAACCTTCCCTGCTACTCAACAATAATTTATTAACCTCAGTTTTTCTGTTGTGATGTGTCACATTGTGATCACAAGGAAAAAAACGTTGAAATATTTTTATGCCCTTTGCATACAACATAACCATGAACTGTGCTTATGACATTACTCATGCTTTCTCTGCAAACATCATAGCTTCTTATAAATCCAAGACCTGTTGAATTCTGCTACATTTGTGAATATTATAAATAAATGCAAAAAAATATTCTGAAGCATATTTTTAGGAATTTAGCATTTATTAGGATATTGGATCTTGCCACACAAATAATATACTCCTGGGTCAACAGCGTTTGCCATTTACTATTCTCATGTTTGCCCTGAATAAAAAACCACAATTGTAAGTTATTTTTATCAATTAATAAGCGGTTTTTTCGTATATATTATTTTCAACAAAACTCTTGAGCCTGCACTTCACATGATTGAACTCCAATACAGATGTAGAAGAACGCATGTTTAGCCTACAAAAAATTTTCAAGGAAAAAATGAGCCAATGTAATAGTTATTTTTCTATCATAAATTTTATGGGCTTCATTACTTTCCAATAGCTGCAAGGCTAAATCTTAGAATGAGACAAATCACAATTTTCCTTGCAGCATTGAAAATATGTAATATTACCAAGAATATCTACTTCATTTTCTGAAATGTCAATTGAGTGTTTGGTGATGACCAAGGGGAAACTACACCAACAACTCAAGAGACGGATTTAGGAGGGCGGGTAAATCTAGAACATATTGAAACTTCCAGAAAACAATATTTATGATTATATTTCGGACTCATTGAATTTCTGTAGGCTCAAACATATGAAAACAATCGATTTATTAGTTATCTGATCACTAAAGAAAAGTTAGTTGAAAAGCTAAGAGCCTTGATAATGTCTCCATCATAATACAATTTCTGATTCCTAAGTTTAATCATGAATTTAAACAATAAATTCAATTTCAGCCTAATTCCTAAAGTATGGTTTCTACTATGAAAATAACCTCAAATTCATTTTAGCTACATCAAATTGACCAGAAAAGCTGAAAACAAGTAGTCAATTAAGAAAAGAAGAACGTATTTCTCTTGCAACCTCATCGAAAGCGGCAAATCTATTCAAGTGAATTAAATGGATTATTCTGGAAAACCGTGAGCATCAATTCGTAAAAAAGCAATTAGTACGGCAGAACACAAATTTGCACTCACGAAGTATATAGAGAAAATTACCTAGCAAGTCGACAAAAACCTTTCATTTGAATTCACCGCCAAGTGTGGACTAATCATCAATGGGTGGGCTCATGGAAATACATATTTTGGTCCTTGCACGAATTACTCCCGGGACAATAGCCCGTTTATTGGAGGAAACAAATTTTACTGCACCAAATATTCGTGAATTTATTGAGGCGAGAATTCCCATTTTTGGTAACTCTGTGGAAAATGTATTTTAAACGGATGTTACGCGATGAGCTTTTGCCCTAGAGCAAAATACTTAAGGTAAGTGCACTCTGTAACATCTGTTCAAGTGCAAGATAATGTGCTCGTTCATAAACTATGAATTATAAGAAAGCTAGAACCGAGCATTCATTCGTCACTGTTTGGTTGTAGAAGAAATAAGTTCGTTTCACAATGAATTAAAGGTTTTAATTAGTCACGTTGAAATGAATGTCAAACTATCAGGTACTCGAGATACCAAATTGTTCAAAAATAGCAGAATACTTTACAGAAAATGAATGGAGTTAAGAATACTTCATAAATATAGTATTTCAAAATATTGATATTTAAAAAACTAGAAAATGATATAATACCAAATGGATGATATTAGACACTATTTTGGCACAGAACTTTAGTAATCTTCGACATATAAATCGTTTCAAAATCTTTTTTAAATAAAGTATTTGTTATAATTTTGCTAAAGCACACCTTTAGAAATTGTTGTTATAAAAATGTCACAGGGGTGTTAAAAAATTTAATGCTTTCAAAAATAACTGCAACATGGGTGCCATCCAAAGAAATTATAACATTGCCCAAAATCAAACTATAGAAAAAGGCTGACAACCACCTACTTCCAGAAATTTTACCACACTGGATTACACAAAAATTGTTTTAGAACAAGAATTTTTCTGAATATTTCTGAAGTTGACTTGTTTCTAAATACAAGTTTTACTTCCTTCATAAGGTCTATCTTCTGTTCTTTCATGCATATATCACGCAATTTAATCAGAATAGCCAATAGGGATCTTAGTTTTATTTTATTTTACTGGAGGTCATTAAACAATATTCATCGAACACTTAAAAAATCCAAGAAATTAATAAACAGAATGAAATGAAATGAATTTCAATGGTTGGGATCAAGAATAGAGACACTCCTAATGAGTCCCGTAAAGTAAGATATATTTCTATTCGCTTTCTTGGTATTGACATTCATCACAAGCTGTCCTGGAAAAACCACTACCAGCGTGCTTGTAGAAAGGCTGCTTCTCGACTGACCATTCTAAGGCAGCTGGTTGGCACGTGCTCAGAGTGCTCCCTTGACTCTATCGTTAGGTCTTCTGTCCTGTCTGTTTTCGATTATTGTGCCCCAGCCCTGACCAGCGTCAATGCCTCGTGCTTATTGAAGGCACAGAATATTCTTAACAGAGCAAACAAGATCATCACAAGAGGCCGTTGTTTCATTTCGCCTTATAACCTGGAAGATAGTGCTTCCAAGCTCTTCAAAGCAGCAAATGATCCGCAACATCCTCTACACTATCTCATTCCCCAGAAAAACAGCTCTAGAAGATACAGGCGCCCATTCTGCAGACTTGGTGTTCGTAGCACGATATTCATTTATCAATATATTACAAAAATGCAAACCATTATGCTATAATTTTTAGATACACCACACTGAGGTAAAGGTAATTTTTTCAGGATAATCAAACAGCTGTTTAACGGATAGTGGCTTCCAAATTACACTTAAGAATTTCCATGAAATATAATTCTCAAAAAAGTAAACAAATTTCAAAGTTATTAAGTAAAAACAAATCAAATACGGTGAAATTTATTATTAGTTGTACCCAGCACATATTTTATTCAATTCAATGTTTTACATTATAATATTACAACTTGTATTCAATACAATAGTTCTATTTTCAGGAGTAAGATCACGCCATTTTAAAATCGTACGATTATTTTAGAATTTTAATTTTATATGTTATTGTTAATATAATTTAAATTTTTTAATTATAATCAAGTAAAATGAGGATTTATTTCTAAAAAATTGTTTCTATGGAAATCGCTTTTTAATAGCACGCAGACATTTTGAATTTACATATTTTAATGTCTCAAAATACGTTAGAAGAAAAAAACAATATGGATTGTAATGAAATGGAATTAATGCTTGATCGAGGTTATACTGAAGATTTTGATGTAAATTTTAATCATTATTCTAATGACCCTTTTACTAATACAATTGGGTGCATAGAAGATATATTCATGAGTGATGAATTTCAGTCATTACAACAAGAATTTATGGAAAAATACTATCGAGAATTTAGTGATTCTGAAGAAAATAAATTTATTTATACAGATATTTTTAATGAATATATTGCAACTATTGAAGGGTATCTGGATGAGCAGTTGCATGAACTTATAGAAGATTTTTCAATGGATTCATTTGTTCAGGATTTAAATACCAGAAGCGCAGAAATTGATGTTAATATTTATGAAATGTTCAGTTCATTCACAGATTTTTTAGCTTTTAAGGAAATGTTTTTATCATACAAAAATGAAAAGGAAGGTACTTCTATTGATTTATCGACTGCATTAATAATCACAGGTACAACTCCCAGATGTTGAGAATAAATGTTTTCAGTTTTTATTTTTTATATTCGAGCATTTGAATGGGCTTACATCTCGGCAATTAATATTTGAGAGGAGTTATTAATATCATATACGTATTTCTACATACGATTTTAAGAGAAATATTATTACACTATACTCGAAAATATGATTTGATATATTAACACCAACTGCGGAGTAGAAAATTTTAGTTAAAGGCAACGAACGGGCAAGAACTTGTATATGACATTTAGAAAGACAATCTGATACGTATTACTTTTCTTCCTCTTTGACACGTCAAGTTATCTGGAATTAAATTTATAATTAGATGCTTTAAATTTCATTCATTTATTTTCCAGCATATTTTCTAAGAGGGCTTTTACTGTTTAATTATTAGAAATGTTTTTTGTGAAAGGTTGATAATGGAAGCAACAACCCCATACCCCTTTTGCGCTGCCATTGATTAACGCTAGTATTGTGCCAGCATGCCGCTGGTAGTTTTCAACCAAAGTAAAATGTTTTCATATTTAGTTAATTCCGATTTTTTGAATATTTGAAATGCTCTCGAAATTTGCATTGTTTTTAAATTCAATTAAATGCTTACTATTTTAAGTTTTAAGTAATACTAGCGTTCTTTCAAATTTAAATGAGAACATTGACCAGTATTTCGTAATGTTTCCCAAATTTATATCAGAATCAGGAGTGTGTTGTAGAGGGGGCTCAGGTTACTATTTCTTTTAGAACTTTCATAGGTACATCTCCAAGAATATGCATGCGTACATATCAATGCTACAAATGAAAAAATATGATTCTGAAGAAATACACGTCAGCTATGCTAATTGTTAAGAAACTAGCCTGTCCTATTCTTGCCCACTTGCTGGACCGATTTAGTGCTTTAAGAGCCTTTTTTAAATTTTAACCCTACTCCATTGGTAAGAATTTACATAAAGTTAGTTTTAGTTAAGTATATTTATATCGAATGAGACCTATAATAATATTCAGAATACTCATCTACTTTTCAACTATTTATGCCAATGCGTTTATGAACCATGCTTAAGATATGTTCAGAGATTAGTTACGGCATGCCAGGTGTATAGAACACTAGGCCAAATTTTTCAACTCATTTATCCGGAAACACTGCATTCATTAATTCACGAGTTAGAAATGGTGGTAAATATCTTCATTTGTCAAAGCAATAAACTTGTCCTTGTTTAACTTTAATAGAATTTCTGCCTCAACTAAGAAAATTCGATCATTTCTCAGCCCTGAGAATTACATGAAAATGGGGTTTTATTACTTCACCAAAACAAATTCTTGGACTTGGATGGCATAAACCACGAACTCATCGCTAGGGCAACCCAAAAGTCAATAAGTTCAATACCGTCAAAATCAACACTTTTCAAAAATAAAGACAAAATTGGCAATTTCTGAAATAAAGCCAAATGTATACATCAATTCTTAGAAATTGGTTATTTCTTAGAAATGGTTGTCGCGCCTCGTAGATGGCCTAACATGGTGCAGTTGCAAGTCTTGCGATAAAAACACAGGCTTCTGTTTTCAACGTTGCGTGGTTAATAGTTTTACAGGATGTCAAAGCATGCTAAAACCGACAAGGTAAAAATTATGGAAAATTGACAAAGAATAAAGCAAAACGATTCACTGAGTATAGTCAAATAGAATAACACTAATAATAATAATAATAATAATAATAATAATAATAATAATTATTATTATTATTATTATTATTATAATGGCGCTAAATACTATTAGTATTTTTTAAAACGACTGATTTTTTTTGGTATACATGAAATACATTACATTCATATTGAATTTTCTGAATACAATTATATCTTGAGTATTTTTTAATAAAAAAAACTCTTTAGGGGGAATGCCCTTGCAAAAACTTAAATTGCTTAGCGAAACTCAAGAGCTGATTTTGCTAAGACTAGCTAGGAAAATTATTACTTCAAGAAGCAATTTAAGTGTGAGAAAAATGTTCAAATGTTGAATGCATCATCTAGTTTATCACTTAACAGTAAGATGTGCTAATATTAAATAAGAAATTGCAATAAAATATTAAGCGCCCTCATAATGGTCCATTAGTTATATTTAGCGCTATTGTAATAGTTCAATTTAGTTTCTATTTAGTTCATTTTGCCAAAATTTGGAAGCCCCTTTCTCCTAAACTAATGTCCCCATCTTGCTCAAACTTAAGGCACAATTGAAACATTGCATAGCGAAGCTACACACTAAGTTTCATTGAAATCTAATAAAAACTAAAGCCAAATAATGCTGCAAAGGGCGCTGAATACAAGAAAATCCCCGAAACAGTCAGCTATTCAGAGCCATTATAATAATAATAACAATAATAAAAAAGTAATAATAATAATATTTTAAATCAGCGCACTATGTACACCAGAAATTATCAGAGCTCTACGTACATTAATGATCAGTATAAAGCATCGTATCTGTATGATAATATCACGAACATTTGAAGAAAGGGATTTATCTACCAATTTCTATCTCTCTTATATATTTTTATTTGTCTGGTTGTATAGCTATCTACGTTCAATTTTTACCTATGATAATGAAGTATTTAAATATTTTACATGGGACTTTGTGCACATGCACATTCTATATATATACATATTCTTAAATTCTACCTGCAATATGATCGTTAGCAAAATATTTCACACTTTGCCTGAACCATTTTTCAAACCGTTTCCCTTTTTGTGGCGAAATGATTATGTATTAAAATACCATAACCTGTATTACTCTCAGATTATAAAGTTATGTATTTTTTACGATTCTGCGACTTAAGAAGTTGTCACAATTGTTAACGTTTCATGTGGGGATTCGCACAGTGCAGCCACACACCTCATAAATACAAAGAAAGGCGGTGGAATAGCAATGCAGTCTGTGAATATGTTTATAAATCTTCAGGATAAATAGCGATGATACACTATCATACCTTCGATCAAGGGGGGAATTAATTTTCGTCGATCCGGTATTGCATTATCAAATATTTGGCAAACATTTGCTTTATGGTTAATTTGTGTACTACGAATTGTGTGGAATTATTTTTAACACAACACAATTGTTTTAAATATGTATGTAATTTATGTGATAATTATTTTCTTTGTCATTAAATAATAATGCTTCAAATAAGCATGTGGACTTCACGCAAGGCAACCAATATAGCTTTTTGGCAGCGATTGTGATAATTGTATACGTCATGCTTCATCATCATTGACAAGGAAAAGTTTTAAAGTAAATTGATCAAGGCCTGGTGTAAGAATTCGCTCGTCAATAAGTGTGCTTGTGCAGTTCATGTTGTGATTAAAAGAACTCACTGTTGGAACTTGTAGATCGTGCACCTAAAGTAAGCGTGTCTAATTGTATTAAAAATTCATTAGTCTAATAAAATATTTAATGATGGCGTCAAAGATTATCCTAAATTTGTTTTAACTACATGAATTCGACATTCAGAAATGTACACTATTTGTCATTGATAGTATTTTAGAACATTTTTGTGAACATAATTCTGTTATTTTTTATTGTCATTGTTAAAACATTCAGCATGCTACCTGGTTGTTGTTTGTACAGAAAGTTTGGGTTTATTGTAACTGCAATGTCAGAAATGAAAACTGATGCATGCAATACATTTTGCGCTAGCAATATTTTCACAGGAGCTGTATTGTCCTTCACTAGCCGCATTATTACGTTTTGATTCACTCCTCCGCATCAGGCCGTAGTCGTGAAAGATAAACAACTTGTCAATAATTTTGTTTATCTTTTTAAAATGTGATTTGCTCACTACTTTGCATGAATAGAAATATTCAAGTTTAAGACTATTTATGGATTTCTATAACAGTGTTATGGAAATGCATGGACTAGTGTACATCTAAATAAATCTATCAAAATGTAAACAAGTATAATCTCCAGAGAAGTTATATATTTTGAACATAAAATCATTAGAAATATATTGATGTAGTAGGGAGAGTAGGGAAAATTAGTTAGTTATTGTTTCTAAGGCATTAAAAATTTCGCTGACTGTATTGATTTTGCTTGCTTCATGTGTCATTCATGTGAATCCTTCATCATTTTGGTAAATTTTTAGTTTCAGATTTTTATTAATATACTAAGCTAAATTTTTTATTCCAATATACCCATGGAAATGGGTCATGTTGGACATATGTCCATTTTTAAGAAGTGATACATACATGTTTAAGATAAACGTGATTTCCATTCAATTATACTAAGGCAATCATTGTGTATTACTACTTAATAGTTTTTTCAGAAATTTTAACTATTTCAGTAAACCTCTTCCAACGAATCCCGGACTTCCTTAGTTAGCTGGTTTTTATTGTAACAACGAAAAGATAAAAACCATTTCAGGAACATTCGAATTAACATAGCTGCAATGAAACCAGCGATGCGAAGGTCTAATATTAAATTTAAATAAATTTTTTGCAGCAGTATACATCAATTTCTGTTAATTCAAAACACATCGCATACGTTCTTGTGTAAGTAATAATATAATATTTAATGAAGGCAATTACAATATGTTATTTTCATGTATACCATTGTTTTCCCATTGAAATAAATTTTGACAAGGGCAAGTAATATTGAAGATATTGACCAATCCGAGTGGGCACACTGGGCAGAGAATGATTTTTCACATACATTCTCTTTGGAGATCTTAGAAAATTTATAAGCGATTAATGTATTTGTTAAAATTAATTACTTTGCATTAATTAAAAATTTCTTTTCATTTTGATTCCCTAGATATTTAGTTCTAGGAAATCAATAATTTAAGTCTATTTTTATTATATAACAGGTAGAAAAGATAAAAAATTTCCCCCTCCCCAAGCACATATCTTAAAAATGTTCAAAATTATGATTAGCTGATGGAAAATAGTCATCGCATGAATTGATTTCTTTCCATTTCTTGAAAAAATGGCGTGAATATATTTGCCCAAAAAAAATTATGGAAAATTTGTCAGAGAGCAATACGAACATATTTTATACTGAAATTTTTTGTTTCATTTAGCCCGTTCTATATCCAATGGAATGCATTTCTTGTTACAATTTGGGTAGTACAAGTGGAATAAAATTATTTTACAGTACAATTTGTATCACAGGTAAAAAAATAATCTATGATTTTATGTATTCTTTCAAGTGCAAACCCATCCAAAAAATGATTTCGCCACGCCTGCGACTGTTTCCCTCGCACCACCTGCACTTTTGCATTTGATTCCTATGTTCGACACAAGAACCTAAATGTTATTATAATGTTATTGGCTGATTAATCTTTTATGTATTTCTTTGAAGTTTATTATTAATTTCCCAATTTTTTATATTATTTCATCTTAATTATTCAGTGTTTAGATATTTGAAACTAGTTATAAAGATTCTGCTATATCATTTTATTTGAAGAAGAATAGTATTTTGAAGTCTATTAACAGTGTTACTAAGGATGCTATAGTGTAGATTTTTGTAAATATATTATTTGGTTTTTGTTTATTTTTTTTTAACAGTTATAAACTATATTTAGTTAGGTGTTAAATTTTTACATAACTTTGTTATAAAACATCTAGTCCATGCCTAATCTCAACTGACAATGAGACCTGCATAGAACATACACAGCAATTTAATTATTTGTTAAACTAATTATGAATTTTTTGAAGCTGATTTCAGAGTTTGTCCAATTCCAGAAATGGAAAGGGATTGCTTGGAATAATGGTACTTTTAGTAAATGCACATTTCGGTTGTTTATCAATATTTATTTACATTGAGATGTTGTTGTTGAATTATTGATTTTTGTATATTTTAAGATATTTGTTCAGTTTGCTAACATGAAGCATATATTAGTTATTAACCCTAGAAAGACTGAAATTTGAATATGCCTTCAACGCCTGAATAGGTCAATTGACCTATCTTTATAAATATTTAAGATTTACAATGCATATACTTCAAGGACTAACATTAATTGTAGATTTCTAATACCAGTGCTTTTACGTAGTTATGTTAAGTGTTTCTATAGCTATTCTTAATATATATTGTGGGAAACTAATATGTGCAATTTTACGGATATGATGGGATAGTGTTAGTTTGAAATAAAGACAATATGTGTACATTTTTTATTTTATTATCTAAACTAATGTTTTAAGATGCTTAAATCTAAAAGAAAACAAAGAAAATTATTATTGTGAGCAGTTGTAAAACTCTTCCACTTTCAAAATGGGGACAGAATAGTGAAAATTGTGATGTCATTTCAAATATAGAATTAAATATTGTGCAATTCTCAAGTGATTCAGACACTTTTTCAATAATGACGATGTATTTGATAATACTGTTACTACTACCAGTGAAGATTATGATGAGTTATTATATATATATATATATATAT
>CABFPE010001267.1:0-46707 GCA_900660155.1 Hofstenia miamia | reverse complement strand
CGATGCACATTCACTAAGATCCTCAGAAGCGCCGAAATGATGAAGAGAGGAGGTATTACAGAACTGGTAGAGGTGTGCGAAATGATCACAAAGAGCCAAGCAGAAATGCTGGAAGAAGAACAACTATTGACATCATCTAGATTATTGCTATCCCCCAAAACACAACAAATGATCAACAGAATTAACATAGAAAAGTAGGGAGAAATCAGTCCAGCCAAGACCATCGAGTGGATTGATACAGANTCATTGCAATACGGAAACAAGAATAATAGTGCCTTTCAATTACTGAAATTCAAAGTAATCGTGATAAATTTTTGATAGAACACAAAAGTATTCTACTATTCTGCAATGGATATGTCAACATTTAACGCGATTATTAATTTATAAAATTTTTCTGTGATGTTACTTTTTGTAATTTCTTATTTCTATTACTAATAGTACTACTAATCTCTAATTTTATATATTTAAAATTTATGGGAAAAAATTGAAATATTTGCAAGAGTAACTAGATGTGATTAAGGTGTGGCATTACTCCTATATGATTTTCTAACTTATTTTCTAATTTAAAACATTGCAAAAAATTCATAAAAATTTCCCAAATTGGCACTTGCTCCCGTCATATGAACTTTAAAAATTTATTAAAGTGAGCAACGTAGACAAAATTGCAATTATGCGCAAACTAATCTGCATCATTTTTCATTTATAATCCATGTCTGGCGTTTCGTTTACCTACAACCCGCAATGAATCCATTATTTTATGTCTACAAGCTGCAGTTTATAAACGAAAAAATACGGTAAAATTAAATAAGATTTTTTACTGAAATGTGTAAAAACAAACTGAATATATCTACGCTATGAAAGCAATTTTGATGTATGATAGCTATGTATGGATGAACATCTGTTTTTATAAAATTATACCAAAAACGTTTGATTTTAATAATTGCGAAAATAAAGAACAAAACAAGCAAACGCTGAACTCTTTAACTTGAGATAAAAATACCTTCATTATGCACTGAATAAACCTGAAGTAGGTCAAAACTATTGTACATACATCAAGTAATAACTTAAATTAATGGAAAAACTAGGCTGCTTCTCCTAATTTAAAAATGGTTTCAATGTTCGAAAAACGAGACTGTAATTAAAAAAACTCAAGCAATGTTATTCACTTTCAAAAAAAGTTGAATGAATGAATAAAGTAACTTAATGTAACTTAAAATTACTGTTTTAAAGCCAATTTCAAATCATTCATTTAATAGAGTGCACAGATTTTAAACTTTATATAACGTCGATATGTAGTTCAACGAAATTTTACCATCTATCATTCAACATAATTACCTATTTTGAATGTGATGCAAATTATTTAACTGTTAACAAATAAACTTCTCAGTTTTATATTTTAAAACTTAAGAACACGTGGCTCTTGTCTTGTTAGAATCAATGTGAAGGACAAGCGTTGGTATTATACCAACAATCGAAAGCTCAATTAAAATTTTACAGAATTGGGGCTATGAATGCATAAACTCGCCTACATCAATTATCATGCGAAAACATAATTGTCATGGCAATAAACATTTTGAATAAAATAATAATTAAACGCCATATTATTATTTTATCACAAACGCCTGCGGCAATGTGTTCCTCTTGATTAACCTTGCAATTCATCAAGCCAATAATGTCAATCGACTCTTTCCACTGAGTGGAAGTCCGAAAGTAATTTCCCTTGCAACACAAGACTAAATTATAATAAGAATTTTCATTAATATCGCAACTATTAGCACTGATATTGCGACAGTGAAAGACGTCATCAAAATGCAAGCGACGTCAACTGATTGGATGAAATAAAAAATTAAAGTGTAGACTAAATATAAATCTGCGTTTAATAAATCCACCTGCGTCATCGGTTCACAGAATAAAAAATCAAACTTAATTAACTTAAACAACAAAACAATACTAAGAACCATGCATGAGTTTCATTATATTCGGGTTTAAATCGATGATGAACCGCAACGGATATGAAAAAAGTCAAACTGACTTCGGGAGGTTATATCAATGAAACCGAACCGATGTGGATAAATTAAAAAATTTCGATCATAAAGTTTCAGTACAAAAAGGGTTATTCAGAAATTGTTTTAAAGTAAACACATAAATTCCTTAAAACATCTTGCATGTAAGGACTCTAGACAACAGGTGATAATGAAGACGCTTTCATCTCGATCGTCAGCCATGGACGTATGAGAAATTTCAAATATATAATCAAAATATGCTGGATATGCAGATTCACGCTTGGTAACAGTGAGTCATTGGATCGCCTTGGCAATACTTAATGCTACAATTAGTAATACTCAGAGGCTTTGTGGTACATTGACAAATTACCACTATATCTGAAACTAGAATTAATACTAGTTGAAATCGCTAAGCAATTAACATAACTTTTTTAGAAAAAAACATTGCTGTAATGCCCTTAATGTTATGTGAACTATATTACTGGATTAACCGAAGACCCTTTGAATTTATGAGATAGATAATGTTAATTACCATTATAGATGTTCTCAGTTGTAACTTGATCATCCACTGTTATGGTATATGTTCACAGGTAGAAACAGGGTTGTACTTGAGGAGGTGCTCAGCCCATCTTGTTAAATTTGACTGGGTGCCCAGCCCCCTCCCCTTTAAAGTTATATTATGGTTTGTGGTGGTGTATTTTAATTGTCGAATAACAAAATTTGGTCAAATATCACATAAAAATATCACTTCTCAAATATAGAGCCCACCTGTTAATTATTGAGGAGTACAGCCCAGGGTACAATGATTTCATTTATACGTGTGTGCCGTTTGTAAATAGTGTCCGTTGAAACGCCCAAAATACTTTTAAAAGTTTGAGTTGATTTTTTGCGAATTAACCCTTATCAGAGATTTGACTACAAATTTTAGTCAATTACAAACAGGGACGGATTGATAGGGTGAGCGGGGTTGCTTACGCGTTTATTGCCCGTGTTGAATCCAATATAAAAATTAAAAAATCTCTCATTAATTCTAAATACTGCTGTAAATACTGATGTAAATTTCCATGAAATACTAAAATCATTATCGCATTAGTGTAATTTACTTGAAAAAATCACTCTGCATATAAATCCAATGTTGCCTATTAATGACATTTGATTACATTTTGCATGAACCATCATTATGTAATAATTTGCAATGGGAAGTAATTAATGAAGTGCTATCTACTTCTGTCTTGCAATAATCTCTCGTTTGAGCATCGCCTCATCAGTCCAGATTGTCTTGTCGAGAACATTTGATTCCTGAACTTTCATCCCTTGATGAGATGAGACATGAAAGGCTTCAAATTATTGTCGTGCAGAAGTCTTTAGATAGATGCAAGTAAAATGTGCAGATCAGCAAACAATTTCAGAAATGAAGTCTGTGACTGTACGATAACTTAATTGGAAATTCTCCTTCGATTTCGTTTGGTGCGAACATAACGGGACCGACCACGTCTAGGTAAATCTCAACACTGCTTGTGCCTTCGAATTTTGAGACAATGCCAGCAATCATGTCGCGTTTGATGCTGCCTCGGGGTAGCTGACGTGTTTCCAATCTGGTAGAACTATTTTTCCACATCAGTGATCATTTTTACTTTCAATTTAAAGTTGATTTATGTTCATTAAATGATTTAAATAAACAAATAATTTTAATTTGTTTAGTTAGAAAATGGAAATCATAATATGAATTATAAATGTGAATAGGAAAGAAATTAAATATAAATATAAAGTAATAGAAATACAGGATATTTAACCCTTTGGCTGCCATATTCGACTCAAGTCGAACAAAAATGTTTTGGTCTTGTCTGCTAAATTCGACTAGTTCAAATGATAAAAAAACTTTTACATGCTCATATCCTGCAACAAAGTTCTTTACTGGTATCACAGTGGTTTCAATTAGCCCTTTTGTTACAAATTGCCACTAATTAATCAATGCAATAATACAATTTATAATAAATGTTACTCTAATTGTTCTGCACTACTATGACCAAATAAAAACACGGACTGGAAACTTGCAGTAATGCGTTTTTAAAAGCAGACCACTATTTATGTATCGATTACAGCATAAACAGGCTCCAAAGCGGAAGAAAATGGTATTGAACATTTGTCCATGTTTCTACTTTGTAAAAAATTTTTTTATTTGATAAATTTCTTGTTGACGAAGAACTTAGATGTCAATGGATAATGCTATGAACATGAGCAATTTTCATCAAACAAAATTAATCCGAGCTGCAAAAAAATTGAATCGCCAAGAAACAGCAATTACAAGGTACTTGTAGAAAATCTGCTAAGAAGATATTATTACGTCAACGTTTATTAAGTGCATTCCTTAATGCTAGCAATTCGCATCCTCATATTCCTCATGCATAGTGTCTTTTAAAGAACGATGTATTTAGGTAATCAATAAGTCAATTATAATAGAGACGAAATTCATACCAGCATCTATAGCGTCATAATTAACATGTTTATTGATAAAAAGATGCCTCATTGTTTATTGTTTGCTAAATTCTTTAACTTAGCAATTTATGAAACTATTCTTTCTTTCTATTCTGCACTACAAGGGCGTCCAAGTCGTTCGTATACTCTCAAATCAACCGGAGTTATGACACTTTCTATGGTACATGAGGATACACATTTCCAGATCGTCAAGCAATCATTCCTTTTTTGTACCTATGTCACCTTTTTCCCTTTATTTGTATACGTGTACTACTATTCAACCTTCGGGTTGCGAGTACCTAAATAAATAAATCTTTCTTTCTTTCTTTCTTTCTTTCTTTCACTTAAAGTTATTGGATTTGCCTGTGATAGCATTCAAGTTAATATTTTCTTCTTGATAATGATCTAAAATCGAATTCTTTGTATTCTTTTTCGTGCGTCCTCAATATATGATACTGCATATTTATGCTTCGTGCGTCATTAATATATGATACTGTATATTTACATAAAAACATTAGAATTGACATTGATACAAAATATTTTTCATTTCTTTGAGTTAAAAGCCTACTTTAATCACGGCCTGGCGATTTGCCTCAAGAGAAACGGAAGAAAGCAATAGAGATGCTATTGGAAATTGAGAATTGGTGCAATATGTTGTCCAAAAATGCAATACAAGGTATATCCCAAATTCCATTCAGTTTGTGGCCCTACAACAATTTCATTTGCTTCAAAACAAATATAGGGTTCACCAAACAAATTGGCGGGTTTCACAAGTAAATAAAGTGCATTCAATCTCTATAAATATTTCATCTGAAAGTAAGAAATTTAGATCAACATTTCCTGTGTATATTCGGTGATGTTATACCGTCAAATCATTGCTTTGCTGAGCCCTTCTCCGACTTCGCCTACTCTTCCATTTGCTCCTATTTCATCTCCTGTGACTGTCCTCGCTGCCGTATAACTTGACTTGTTTTTATTTTCTTGTTGTGTATGCCTTCAGCGGCTAAATAAAGTCATTGATTATTATTATTATTATTATTAATTTCGATATGTAAAAAGATGGTTGTCTATTATTAACGGCCTTATTGTATTTGAATGTAGTCTCTACGATCAACAAAAAAGCAAAATGTTTCAAAAGGCAGAGATGTGTACGATAGTTAATTCTCTGATTTGCTTACTTAAAGCGACTTGTTACATCAAATCCTCAGCATTTCGAATTAACCAAAATGCCTTCTTATTGTACAGAACAATATTTGCATTTTCATTCAAGATTTCAACAGGACGTTCTAGATCTTCGTTTCAGTCATTCTAAACAGTTCTCTGATGGAAGTTGCTTCGATAAACCTCTTGATGTACAAATTAATACGAGTCTAAAATTATTATCAAACATACAATTTAAAGCGAGCAGTGTTTTGTTAAAATCTCACCCTTCTCAATATGATTAAATTCTATAGACATTGAATCACTTGAAGCTGCTACCATTGCTCCCAATTGATCTTAACATGTGCTGATGTAATTGATGAAGCCACATATTATCAGTATATTAATGGATAAACATGGACGAATGGATATATTCAAGAAATTCAGTTGGAAATAGTTCAATACATTTCTTTTTCCTGAGTGATTTTCATGTAAAATAAGTGAAATAATCTCCAAATATGACTAGAGCAATATTTAAATAACAACTACTTGTGGCAATATGAAAAGAAAGACAAATAATGCTGTTACTAACAAGTTTAAAATTTATTTATTTTTGTATCATGCAGGTTGGCCTTCTTTTTTAAAGCTGTACTGCAAGGTTGCAGTTCATGTCTGCACACAAAACACTTTTAATTTTATTGTGAAAAGTAATGTTCCATCATCAATAGATTACATGTACCTTTCTATTTCCGCACCCGTTACCCCTTCCGAATTACGAGGTATGTTTTTTAGACATCTAAAGGAAACAAAACAGGGAAACGTGGTTGTGTATAGTAGAGAAATACATTGCATGCATAGCCATTCATAAAATCTCTATATTGCATTTCTACCGTGGAGCGATTTTTGGATTCTTGAATGCTATAGAGAACATTGAAATAAGCAAAATACGAAATATTTAATTGTCAGGACAATAAATTTTTCTGAGATAATTCTGATGAAGTGGAACAGTTAAATAAGGATTTAACGATGATATTTATCTACAGCAGAAGGTATAACGGATTACATTTATTCCAACAGTACTTTACATTTTTGCAGACATGGTAATCAACAGGTAAACAAAGATGAAGACACGGAATGAAAATAGTGGTTGAAGAAAACGAACGATATTCATTACTTAGCCAATATTTAATAAAATTTTCGAAAAAGAAAAAGTGTAATTGCAAGTATCATTACTGTTACTCTTAACATTTTCATTTTAGTGAGCTTGTGGCCAATCAAGTAGGTACACCAAGACTGAGAATATTGCTCATGATGAAATTCAAATGGCATTTGTATATTTATAAATTATCTGCTGAACTACTGGAACGGTTATCCAGTTAAGCACGTGGGCAGCTGTAACTAATAGTAAGGTGAGACGCCACTAAGGAAGTCGAAGAGATAATTTTGGATGCTGGTGATCAAGCAAGAATAGATCATCTAATCATTGTTCACATAAACAAGGAATTGACAAAATCTATAAAGTCCTACATAAGGAAATAGTCAATTTATTTAATTGTATAATTGTACAAAATCCCAGGTCATGCGTAGTCTTGACCAAAACAATATTCGTGGCATTCGACATCAAGTCTTACAACAGCAAAAAAAACAAAATCGTTTCGCCTTTTACTGGACCATATGCATTAGGTGTGAAAGCAGCAACTTCAAAAAGTATAGAGTTTCTGTATCCGTGTTTTTATTGCACATTGTCTTTGTGTGCTTGAATAAATTTATCTTACAGTATTTTGGCACAAAATACAAAACATTGAGTTGCATTCTGTAATTAGGTTGGTGACAGCTGCATTCGCACCTTTAAAAACAACGATTTGTACTAACAAAATTTCATCGATTGCGCCCCCCCCCACACCTGTCTTACTGCCAATATTCCTTGTTGCAAAACAAGTAAATTGTTTGACGTAAAAATAGCATTATTCATGATTGTACGCAAATGAAACCGGGTATCCACAAAGATGTACCCATACAACATTGTATTTGAACGTATGCTTAAGTTCGGATGGGTTCCATAACTTCCTATCTTTAAAGGTTACACGTGTGAAAGCATTATCATAATCACATAATAGTCATAATTCGCTTTCCGACAAGATGAGATTGTTGAAAGTGAAGAAGACGTTTTGTTGATCGGACAAGAGTACTCAGTAAGTTGCCAAACAAAAAAGGGATAAAGAAGGTAGCAGAAGTAGTGATATTTTAAACCAGTACGAGAAATTAGAATTGTGACCAATAAACAATATCAGCGTTATCGGAAATTTTCTAAGGAGGTGATTAGTGGAAGTGAAAGCGCCCTATACAAAAGACTTGAAAAAAGAAAATCCATTACGATTGGGCGAAAAATTTGAAGACCCCGCTAGAGCGCTATTATAAATATGATGTCGATAAAAAGGGAAAATATTACTAACTAAACACTATAATTTGAAAACGAAGTACAAAAGATCAACCAGGTATAAATATTGATATGTTTTTTCGTAAGATTGTAAACATATCGAAATAAATAAATTAAAAAACAATGTAAACAAAATTGGATTACTTGAAATATTCAAATTATAAAAACGGAAGATAACATACATGTATACAAAGGCAGTTCCATTCTCTTTTCTTCTTTTATGCGCTCATCTTCTAAAGGCATTATAGAAAATAACCAACATAACTCACTTACCAAAGTCATCATCCAAATACGGATAGTTTTCCTAAAGATACAATGATTCGAATGTATTAGAACTGGGCAGTCTTGGAAAACATATTACAAAAAATACAAATAAACCGTTACTAAAACAGAATCATTCAGTACTTTACCTCAGAAGCTCCACATTAATACCAAAAGGTATTCAAGGAGTTATAAGGAGTGGCAGAATGGAATTTCAATGCCCCTGAATTCATGGAACTATTTATAGTGAAAAATTATTTGTACGTGGTCTACAAATCATAGCAAAATATTTGGAAGCCTCCTTTACACAATGGTTATTTATCATAAACAACAATTAGCAAATGTTGCTTTTCTAAAATAAGGCTAAAATACGTTCTGATTGAGCGCCCCACCTTTGATTACTACAATTAAAACACATTTTGTGCTATTTTACCTTTAAATCATTGTGACACGAATAGAAAGTTTAACTTAGTTTAGAATGATTTAATACTTTATGCATAAAAATTACGAACCCCATTTGAATCTTCTGACATTGACCACAAATCAGTTGGTAGTTTTTCAAACAAGGTTTCTGCATATTCTAAAATTTAATTAAACCAATATGATGATTAAAATAAACAATGATTGTTAGAAATGTTAGCAACACAAGAAGAACTTACCATAATAAATCTAAAATTATTGATAAATACGTTAGAATTTTCCTGAATTGCAAAACATATAATATAGATTTAGTATAGACTACTGTAAGAACTTGTATTAAATATAAATAAGCATCCAAATTTTTATAATAAATCTGATAGAGGTTAAATTAGTAGCATTTTAGGGGTTCAATATGTAAATAAAATTGAATGTGTATATTAGGAAAGAGCTTAGAAGCATCACCACAAGCACTATATTCCGTAGCTTCATAAACGAGTAGTCGGCTTCTTTTGTATGCATTCCCTTAGAAGTTGAGTTCTGAGTGACTTTTCTATCTTTTGTATAATTTTGCATCAGACAACTTGATGTTGTCTTCAATGTTACAATATTCATCAACCATGGCAAACTACTTTTCTTTGGATTGCATCAATTTTTTCATCAACTTTCTGTTAACTTTGCCCTACGCAGTGCATCCGCAACTAAGTCTGCTAAACAAATTAGTCGCACAGTATTATTGATTCTGCTATGTGAAAGCTTTAAATTTAAAGCCAGATATTTTTATTTTTTATTTATTTGCCCTTTTCCGTAATGTTCCTTTTAATACCTCGTCCGCTGTGAAACTCTCTTTGTTCAAGTCCATTCCTCGCGCCATTCTTCTCTACGCGTGTCCTTGTTGGTGGCCTTCTCGTGCTTTGTTCCACTCCATGGAACGTTTCCAGAAACGCGCTTTCAAATGGATTTCCTCTTTGGACTATAAAGACGCTCTGCTGAAATTCTCCACTCTCCCGCTGTCACTCTACTTCCATGCCTGTGATCTCCTTCTTTTCAATCGACTACTGACTCGCAAATTGGATCTTGAACCTTTTGATTTCATTAAGTTCTCTAATTCCTGCTGCACTCGCTCTGATGATGTTGTCACCTTCTCCATTCGTCGTACAAAGAAACATCGCACCCTTCACTCGTTTTTCAATCGTGCTTATACTGCTGCTAATTACATCTTGACTCACAACCCTCCAACAGCGATTGATTTCTTTTCCCCGCCACTGAGCTTCAAGAAATCGTTGATGTCTTTCCTCTTTGCTGAGCCCTTCTCAACTCGCCTACTCTACCATTTGCTCCTATTTCATCTCCTGTGACTGTCCTCGCTGCCGTAACACTTGACATGTTTTTATTTTTTCAGTTGTGTATGCCTTCAGCGGCTAAATAAAGTCATTGATTATTATTATTATTATTATTATTAACTTGATTTCCCTTAGTAACGTCATAAATAACGCAGAAGACCTGAAAATTACATACATTTTATCAATGATATCCTGCCGATTTAGTCTCTAAGCGTTGGATATTACGCAAAAATTTGAAAAAATCGTTACATTACTGCAATTTTTAGAGCAAAACTTCATCGAATTTGAAGGGGATCTAAAATTCAGCCGATTTGAATTCTTTTTGAACAGCGATTTTTAGGCAGACTTTCAAACATGACCAAAATATGTACAATCCTAACGTATATAGCAAGTGAGTTATGGTTAGTATAGGTAGTATTTTTACCTTCGCTTTGTATGCTAATAAGGATATCATTTGTACCAATGCTGTAGGCCAATTAAAGATTCCTTGGGGAACAATTTGATTACTTAAGCCTCTGGATAACTATGAAGTGCTGTCTGTCTTTACGGAAAGTGTCCATTGTGTTTTCATTAAAAATTTCGATAATGATCTGCGAGATGGGGATTTAGTGCATTACGTTCAGCGCACTGCGAAACAACATTGGTAATTGTTATTGGCCTGTTTTTGCTAATGGAATATTTTTTCCATTTTCCAATATTCATAATATGCTCCTAACCCAAGATCCAAGTCTGCATTCTCTTTGAAAATCCAACAGGACAAGTTCTATTCAGATGACCCAATCACTATTTTATCCTTTCAATTTTCAGTAATAACCTTCCGATTTGCTCAATTATAGTCTATTTTTGAATAGCTTATATTTCATTTTAAGTAAAATTGTGATTACGGGAATAACAAGAGGATCATTTTTTGACAGTTTAATATGCTGTTGAGGGCAACTTCCAAATAATATTTTTGAAGTAACAGTTAATTGATCTACATATCCATCTAAGAATTCTAGCCCATAAATCCATGAAATATCTCCATGAACTTACAATGATGTTCACGAAAAATGGTATCTCGAGTAGTTCTTCCTTCCTTTTATTCTATAAGTGTAGAGCAAACCTATGTGTTGTTTGTAGAGTTCTTTGAAATAATTAGAAATTGGACAGATTCATTTCGTCATTACATGCGCTAGAAATTTACTGCCATGTGTGGGAGTGGAAGATTTGAATGAGGGACTTAACACATCTGTTAACAATTTAGTGTTAAAATAATTGAGGTCGTCACACAGAATAATTCGGGTTATCTATCAGCTGTTCTTCCACGCTCTGAACAATGTAGCTAGCAAGTTGTACTCAACAAGAAACAACTGGGGGAGGGTGGTGTAATAAACCAATATTAGTCCCGCTTGCAGTCTAAACATATCCAGTCAATTTATTTTAAAAGTGAGTCATTATTTATAAAATCGCAACATCCGCATTGAGACATTTTATGCAGTTCTCGCATATATACCTCGCTCGTGTTTGGTTTGTTTAATTCTGGAACTCCGAATAAATTTGGAAGAAATATGTTAGACAACCCAATTTTCGTGTGTTTCTATTCAAAAGCTGTTTAATGTTATGCACAAAAGCTTCAGTCCGCGTAGTCATTTCCTTTTTTGCTATGCTATCAACATGTATTAACTCATAGCATCTCAGTTATATTTGTTTTTCAAAAATCGCCTTCATTTTTCAGTTATCAGTAGGATTGTGATTACCTTTAATTGGATCAGAGTTGCCAATAGGTGTTCATATTGTTCAAGCTTTGGAAATTTTTACAAAAACCATGTGGGGTTACTTACTGTCTCTGCGATATTAACCGGAACGGCAACTTTCAGTAATACAATTGATTGCCTGGGGATTAATTCGTCGCAAAACATTGTCAAATTCTCTTTCTTTTGCAAAAGATCTATGAAGTACCTGTTTTAACTTGCGAAGGAATGAATTCTTATATCAAGATAAATTAAAGTCTCTGGGTTTTGGACTTAAAGAGCATAAAATTGATTCCAGCTTGTGAACCTTATTTCTCCAAGGTTTCTGATTTCATAATAATAGAAGTTCGTTCAGCTTCGTGCTAGTTCTCTGTTTTGAAGATATCATTGTTTATGTATCCATAACAAATTCAGAAAATATTCAAATTTTTGCCTTGAATGTCCACTTCTTCAGTGGTGGTATTGTCTATTAGAACCAGTTCGAACACTTGTTGCATCATTGTCTTTGACATAGCGCACACTTGCTCGCGATATATGGTGACGCTGAGTTGGTCCTCATCAACACGATTGAAAAAAGAATTAATCCATAATAAGCACAACAGGAATTGGTATAATAAACGTAAGCTTAAAAATAAATTCGAACAACATTGCATCTATATTTGAATATGTCGGGAATTGATTTAGAATTAAGCGAAAACAATCTCAAAGTGAAAATTAGATTAGTGTCGATTTTTGAGACTACTAAAAAAATGCGTTATTATACTGAAGTTCTGAATTACAACAAATATAAGAAAGCAAAAATTACAATTATTTTGCTAAATGCATGCTTTCTACTAGTAGTAAATCCTTCCTAATTACCTTATCTTTACTTACGAAGAAATTATCAAATTAACTAAGTGTAAGTTGCTTCTACACTGACGCTATGTTTCTTCGTGGTTAATACACTAACTATATTATTTAATGGGGAGTTACTGCGAGCACCGACATTGGTATATTTTGAATTCAAATTGTTTTCTTCAATAAATTACAAAAATCCATAATTTGAGTTGACATGGTAAATTTTGGCCATTGATTCATTTTCTTAAGAGCAACGCTTACCAATAACCTTGGAGGCATTAACTTACTCTTGCAAGAAATCATTTCGAACAAAGTCGC
The DNA here is from genome assembly GCA_900660155.1 of Hofstenia miamia. NCBI lineage: Eukaryota > Metazoa > Xenacoelomorpha > Acoela > Hofsteniidae > Hofstenia > Hofstenia miamia. Next base: position 33,746 of record CABFPE010001267.1, on the reverse strand, counting down.
GTTTACACGATAGGCTTTCCCTTATGTAGGGGAAGTCATGAGGGGACACTTATAATGCAAACAAGCGTTAAAAGGAACATGTTGAATTCAAGTATTTTGACATATAGCTATGATTTTGTAATAAAAATAGTTCAAAATATGTGGAAGGAAACTAACCAGGAGAAATAATACGTTTTGAATCATCAAATGAAATTGGGATCCTAAACACTTGTGAGCTTGGAATAAAAAACAAATATATACTTAAGCGGTTCTAAAAACTGCGATAAGCTTTCCTGAACAACAACGCTCCTCCATGATAATTCCAACGATTCAAGTTCCGCCAATAAATCCCATAATCGATCGTATTGGGCGGAAGTTAAATCAAACCTAAATGAAGATTCCGTATTTGTTGAACACTGCCCGAGAAGGCCATCTAAATAACACTTGAGTAATGCTTAACTATATTTTTCATACCAGTCAAGCAAACTTCGAATGATGAGCAGAAATCGGGATTAAAATAACAGCCTAAGAGGAAATAATTAAACTAATGCAAAATTAAATTACATTTAAAATAATATTTAAAAATCTATAAATGGTTGAACATTATTAACCCTTTTAATGGTTAGGACTAGGGTAGGAAATTTGATTGTAAAAAGATGTAAAAACTGTCAATTATAATGAATACCAAAATTTTGCGAAAAGAGTGAGTAATAAGTCCAAAATTGGTAATTCTTCACAATTCACGATTTTTATACCGACGCAACACTTTGACAAAATTTCGTGTAATCACTCTAGATTAAAAATATTTGAGACCAAACAGGTTTAAAATAATAAACAAAATGCATCGACATGACAAACGAATCTGATAGATAACTTCTTTACTGATTTCGAACATGCAGACTAGTTAACGTATGCCATTCGTTGCGGAATATAGCATCAATGTTTACGTTATGAATGCTGCAAAATGAAATCTGTCCAGAAAAAGAGTACATGCCAAAAGCTATAAGAACTTAAAGAATATTTTTAAAACAATGCTAATCAACTTGCTGCGAACTTAAATTGGTCTGAACATGTGTCCTTGCGCCACCACAATTCCTTACTCTTTGCACCCTTCCGCAATGTTCCCTTTATTTACAGATCTGCTGTGAAACTCCCTTTGTTCAAGTCCATTCATTGCGTCATTCTTCTTTATGCTTCTCCCTGTAGGTGTTCTTCTTGTTCTTTGTTCCACTCTATGGAACGTTGCCAGATGCATGCTTTCAAATGGATCCCCTTACCATACAAAGACGCTCTTCTCAAATTCTCAACTCTTCTTCCACTGTCACTCTATTTCCATGCCTGTGATCTCCTCCTATTCAATTGCTTGCTCACTCGCAATTGGACCTTGATCCTTTTGATTTCATAAAGTTCTCTAATTCCCCTTCCACGCACTCTGACGATGTTGTCACTGTCTTCATTGGTCGTCCCAAAAAGCATCGCGCCCTTCATTCGTTTTTCAAACATGCTTGTACTGCTGGTAATTATACTTGACTCTCAACCCTCCAACAACCATTGATTTTTTTCTTGCCGCCGAACTTCAAGAAATCTTTGATTTCTTTGTAGTGTTTGCCTTCAGCGGTTAATAAAGTTATTCATTATTATTATTATTATTATTATTATTATTATTATTATTATGTGGCAGAACTTATTTTAAAATAATTTTTGGGGTTGGATGAATATGGGGAAGCATAAAATTTGTGTGGCATGGAGGATGCGGTCTATACATGCTGTATACGTGTAACACAAAAGCAAACTTCAAAGTTTGAGGTACTGCTTATACGCGAGGATTTACGGTATTTCAACATAAATACATTTTTGCAGTTGATGCATTCAGGGTTTCTGGAGACACATTCTCAGAAACCGATACATTTAGAAATTGTAGCAGTTTTTTATTAATATAAACCACAATTAGAAAAGAGAATTTTAAAAAGTGTAATATTTTATAGTGAAATGTTTACACGACTAATGAAAAAATGTATAATTGACTCACTTATTCTCTGAGACCCCAATGACCACTTGGCATCAACAATATACAAGTATAAACAATGCCACGATCTTTCAGTATATAATTTTGCTTTGAAAAAACAGTCAAAATGAGATTAACCTCAAATATGAATATACAATAAAAATGTGCTATTAAATATTGTGCAATACACATAAATATATATTCAGGTTGAACTCACCATTCGTTATTTCAAGAAATTTTGATTTTCATTAGTATTTGATACATATTAATGATGGCATCCCCAAGCATATCTTGAAATACATTTTGCTTGAAATGAATACTAAATTGTCTTTGCAAAATCCTGTTTTATCATTAATATATCTAGTTTAAACATGCTAATTAAAATTAAAATATTAATTTGTATTACATGTGGCAAAATAACAGTCAGAGAGACAGCAGATACATGTAGTACTTGAACTTTAAGCATTCTTTGCGGTTGCAGAAATGTGCTCAAATGGAAATATTTACCATATAATCCGAAATCTTTGTGTTCGAATTGAGAAATTTCAGGTAAAAGAACGAAATCAGGATAACTGTAGCCACTAAATTGTTTATCGAATACCAAAGAGCAAATAGAAAGTTTAAAGAACAATAGAAAATGAATGAAAGTGGAGTGCATGGCACAGAAGCAATGATAAGGCTCGGTATTAAATGGCCATCTTCATGGAGTAATCGTAAGCAAATAATAATTCGCTATTCGATCATTTACTCTAAAAGGTGCATAATTTCTAAAATTAAAATAATATAGCAATTCATTGAATTCAATATGGTAAATCGATACAAAATATATTGCACAACGGCCTGTTCGGCTAAACGAAATTTATCAAAGTTTTTATTTGACATCGAAAATAATCATTTTGAAATAAGTTAGAGTTAGTTTTTCTTTGAATGTACCTTGAAATATAATGGATTTATACAGTTATTATAATGCAATCATGTAAAAAATCAAATACCAGCAATGCATATTGAGAATTTATTGTCACTACAGAGTGTTATTATACAAATACTCTGAATCATTAATTCTTCAAAATCACATAGATAAAGCTATTTTCAATTCAAAGAATTCTGATGTGATCAAAAATTATAGATTGAAAGATATGACTTCAATGAAGTTATAATTATGTATTTGAATAATAAATATTTTCCTTTTAACTATATTTCATTTGGGTTTCTATTGGATCAGATACCTAAAATCTTGAGTTATAACAATATGATTGTAACTAAGTTCGATAATTATAAACATTGATGATTGCCATTAGCATTCCAAAATATTTTGTCACCTTCCTAAATTCTTTTTTGATTTAAATTGACATTAATTAATTGTGATGATATACTTTTTAATTTGTACATTTTTAAAATAGCTTAAAATAGGAGGAATCAGCTAGGGATAACATCAAATAGGTAACATTTATATGAAATCTGGATTTTTCAAAAAATAGGTAATGCCCTGAGTACTCCTTAAATCTAAACTAACAAGATCAATTGTTCATTTATTCTTCATATTTAAGTTCCATCAAAAAGCACTAAAACAAAGAAAATCAGAAATATAAACAACAAGACAATCTCACATGGTTTTCATGCTGAAGCACTATATAGAAATATAATGATTAGAAGTTGCTTGTTTAAGTTCAAAGAAGAATCAGGAACCAGCTCAACAATTCAATACAGCTTTCACTGAAACTCCACCCCTAAATAATATTACATGAAACTAAAATAATGCTAACTAATGTGTTTTCTCATTTCAGCTGATCTACACATGCATGATAGCCAATTTCATGATTTAGCCACAGTGTAATATCCTTCAATATTTGTTATAAATTTTCAGAATGCCCTAAATCATGCTGCAAAAATCATCCTGAAAATTGGATACAAGTATCATATTACTTCAGCCTTGATTAGCATTCATTGGTTACCTGTAAGACAATGCATTCCTTATAAGGTAGCTCTTCTATCTTATAAAGCATTAAGTATTTTGGCCCCTATTTATCTATCAGACTTATTCCAGAAGTTTATCTACCATTAGGGAATATTTAGTGTCAAAAAAATCACTAAAAATTTTTTATTTGGCATTTGACATTGCTGGCCTGAGTATTTGGTCTATGCTATCAAATTAGCTGAAAATTGAAGCTTCTATAAATGTGTTTAAGAAAAATCTAAAAGTGTGGCTATTTTGACAAGCATATATGTTGTGGTTTGTAGTTATGTTTTGCCACATTAGAATTGGGTTCAGGCAAGGTTTTTGTGCATTATAAGCATATATATATATATATATATATATATAATATTATTATTATTTAATTACTTACTAACAGCTTCATGCTGGTATCCCTCTCAGCTCAGGGAACTCACCAGTTCCTAGGGAGTCTGAGACCTTTCCTAAGCACTACAGCTGTTCCTAAAAGTGCTGCCATCTCTGCTGCATCAACTCCCCACTTATGCAATCTCAACTCCTCCAGATATCTTTTATGCTCCTTGCTCACTGCTACTAGTAATCCTACAACTGATATTACTTTGACCTTCTTTAACTTTCACAGCCTTTCTATTTCCTCTGACAACTCTTTGTACAACCTTATTTTCTCTTTTTCCTTGTTTTCTACATTCCTATTCTTTGGTCATCCTATGTCTATCACCATTCCAAAACCTTTTTTTGTCAACCACTACTATGTCTGGCCTCTGTGCTTAGATCACCTTGCTTTCCTGAATGTTGAAGTCCCACAGTATCTTAGCCTTCTCATTCTCTGTGACTCCATGTGGCATATGGTCATACCATATGTTTGCAGCTTCTAACCCATGCAGATTGCTCAAGCTCAAATGTAACATTCTTCCCACCTTGCTATCACCAAGCTCTCAGATAATCTACAGTCACCAGCCCATTCTTACATAGCCTACACTTACCACTTACTTCTCTTCTTCTGTCTATATGCTTCTTCACCCAGTTTGTCCTAATTGCTTGTGTCTACCTCATTATCAATGCTTCTGTCTTTCTCATCAGTCCTGCCCTATTTAGCCACATGTTCTCTTTAAAATGTCACTGGGTTTTGTATCCATGCACCACCTTCTGTGTATACTTTGATGTCTCTTTGCTTCCATTCTTCTCTGGTATGCTTTCTTTCACTAAGCTTCTGTTCTTATTACCCTTAGCTCCATAGTGACCACCAGTTGGCATAACTTAGGTTGCTTAATACTCTACCCTTCTTTTCAAACTTATATCCTATGCCTGTCTCCTTTATCCTTTCTGTGATGGGTATTAAGTTAATTACAAACATTAATGGTGCTAAGCAGTCTCTCTGAGACATGTCCTGCCTAAACCTGTGCCCATCTATTTCAGTTGGCTACTTTCACATATCCCTATCTACAGAATCAACTCATTTCTGTGAAACTCCACATATGTGATGTGCTGTCATATGCCTTTCTGTAGTCTATCCATGCCATTGTTAAGTTTGTCTTCCTTTTTCTACAATTCTCCTCCACTGCTTGGTCTATAAGCAACTGATCTTTGCATCTTTTAGTCTTTGCTCTTCTGGTATAAATCCATTCTACTCTAAGTAACAAGTTAGCCAACTTGAAATCACAGAACTCAGCAATATTTAAGTTGTTGACAGACATGTTATTGGCCTGAAGTTGTTTGCCTCACTGTTTTTCTTTGGGTCTTTCTGTATCAGAAGTGTCCTTCCCACTACCATTGATTCTGGACAGTATATCCCCCAATGAGTCTAGTACTTTGATATAAAACAAAAAAAAACACCACTACATCACATGTTCTTTTAACTAAATAAAAAATGCTGCCAAACTCTTTTCTTTCTTACTGTCAACACCCACAAATGTCAAAAACACCACAAAATGTACTCTCTCAAGCCACAATGCCTCAAAATGAAATCATTGTCACTCCACCTCCAACACCAAAACATTCTCATTTCCTAGAATATTGCCTGCACCACAAAAGAAAGCAAATTCTAATGTCAAATCACTTGTAAAGAAGATGACAATGAAAACAACCACACTCATCATAGGAAGCAAAATGTTTAAGTTTGAAAATGTCATCATCTTCAAGATCAAATCACAACCATTCATTTGTACCCAGGAAGTAGCTGCACAGCACTAACACAAAAAATCATACAATATGAAGGTACACACATTAAAACTGTAATGCTCAAGACCAATTTTATAAATGCACTAAATTCCAGTCCTTACATTACACTCAATGTTGACCACATCATCAAAGAAGTCAGGAAGAAATTCACATTTCACCACATCTACCTCTTTGAAATCACCCCTGTTTGTGCTGTGATTATAATCTCTCAAAGAATCTGACAATTAATCACTGCAATCAAATCATAAGAAGCTTCTATCAATGTCAACTTAGTGTCTTTGCAGTTTTTGATCATTACCTTCTCTCAATGCCCCATATAAATTCCACTTTTCTTTCATATGATGGCATTCATCTGTGTGATGAATGTCTCTCAGCCATCATCCATAATCTAAGGATCTTCTTTCACACTCCTTCAACAGTCCCAAATGAATATGGCTTCTTCCTTCACCCATTATTTCCTATGCCATGCCACATCCCACAACACTTGTGTGACCTACTGCCAACACCTGCTGTTCATCCCACCCTACACCATCCTCTATTCCAAACAACAAGGTAAAATTTTAGAACATATTCTTAATATTTGTATTGGTTAATATAATTGTAAGACTATATAATATAAACATGAGACAACCATATTTGTTTAATTGTAAATATACCATTTTTGTCTTAAATTTTTACAGCATTGTGAATGTAACCTCATTTTATAAGTGACTTTTTAATTAACTATTAATTTAAATGTGCAAATACACATTGGGTATTTTTCTGCCCCATTCCCATCAAACAATGAAGCTAAGATGAATAATCAACATCAATTTAAATGTAGATGAAATTTGATATATGAATAATGTAGAATCACTGGGTTGAATCTAGGGAAAAGTATGCAAGTGGATTTAATGCCAAAGTAGAATGTCACTTAGGTGAACATTTACTAGAGCAACCATGATTCTAACTAAGTAACAAGAGAACATGATTAAACTGAACTTTTTTCTCTCTTTGCAGATGCTTTGGTGTGTTTTATATACAATGCATATTGTAGAATTGTGGGGTGCATCTAGCAGCTCAAGTGGTATGAAGGTTGCAGAAGATTACCATTGCCAAGAACATCCCATACTCTAACAAAACATTTGAAGATTGGTAATTCACCAATTTCATTGTAGAAAAAGGTAATTCCAAGATGGTTAAAGTAGCAACCAATTCACATGGCATCTTGCTAAAGCCAAGCCATTTGAATCCATCCTTACAAATCCAAGGTGCTAATTGTGTGTCTCAAGTTGTAATTTCTAGCTCAATACAAATAATTTATCTCCAGGTTTATCTACTCAGCTCATGTAATAAGATATTAAATAACATGTAGTTACCACATATTCATGTATGCCAAGGGCATAGTAAATTTGAGGTGTGTTCTAATTTCTGCATGTTCAATTGATAGATGTTGTAGTTTTTTTATTTCTGATGCCTATACATAGCCAAAGTGACCACAATATTGCCCCAGGCACAGCAGAGTTCCTCCCAAATTATTGCCGGATCTTACAAGTGCATTATTATAAAATTCATACCAGAGCTAAAATGGTTAGTAAGATATAATATAATAGAAAAGCAAACAGTATCCAGTAAGAACAAAATTTATTTGACATTTGCTTACAATCAAATTCCCTATTTATACAAAATTAGGTAAATATTTACTGTTTTTACAAAAGTTAGTTTCCCTTGCAAATTAACTGAGCAATTACATGTAATTCTAAAGCTCTGAGGGGACAATCACTAAGCTTGAAACTTGGGTTTGAAAAAATCACAAATTAACAATTCATTACCAAATAGCACTGAATTAATATGAGAGTGCCTGAAAATTAAAATAAAGTAAAAAGAGGCCCCAAGTGACTCTACATGCTCCCCATTGCATGGTTAAGGCTGAGGTAACAGTTGGACTGTAGGACCACACAACAACTTTTGGGCTTCTTCAATCATCTCTTTGGCCAATATGTCATCCCAGGATGAAACTTCTGTGTAGCAGGGCCACCTGGTGACCTGCATTAATGCCTCCCATTGAGTGACAGTTTCACTGTGTAATCTGAAATATTTGAGCTCTGGTAGCCTTGAACTAATAGGACAGTTTCATCACAACACATTCACCCTCCAGGTGAAGGCATCATAGAAATGCTCATAAAGAGGAAGGCCCTTGAGGGCAATAAGGAGCATCATCAAGGCGTCAGTGTCCAAGGTGTGCACATCATCTGTGCTAATCTTGGTATTGTAATAAAAGTGAAGGAAAACTTCCCTGAGAGATCCCATACAGGTAGCATGGTTGACAAAGAGTGACCAATACTCATTTACTTGTTGCAGCGTCATTTCTTCAAGGTCTGTTATGCTGGCATGTAGCATGGTAATAGCAGGTTATGGTCTCAGCTTTATTAGCCCACATCAAGTCACCTCTGGCTTGAAATAGAATGACAATGCAAATTGATGGTTCAAAGGATTTTCCCCAGTTGAGTAGAGATAGGTTGGCCCTCTTGAAAAATATCCTTGATAGTTAGTTTTCCGTCAATGTATACGTGTTCAGGGTTACCACCTTCTAGCAATGCATCACGGGTATCATTATACTCCTTAGTTTGCATAGATCTGTTAACTTCAGAGGTGGTAGAGACATAATTAATGTGGTCTGTGAGATGGGCAGAGACTTTCTTCTTTCCCAGGCACACTCTCCATGAGGCAGAATTAGTGGTGTCATCAAACAAGGAGGTGGGATGTAGAGAAGTTTATTCTTCTTGACGTTATTTTCCAACTGGGCAAAGCTGGATTTGTTCTGAAGGGAGGCTGTTCTGATTGTAACAGGGTAGTTAATCTTGGCATCTTTGATGGAATCCCAAAAAGTGCTGTGGAGTCCATGGCTCTGTAGGTCCATGGCTCTGTAGATTTTCAATTTGAGCAGTGGAGAGATGAAGGTGGGCATTGGTACATTCTACGTCCAGGGCAAGTTGTCACCCTGGCAATAGTAGAAGCACAAGCTCTTCTTTGGTTAGCATCTCTGAGGCACCATTTCATGAGGCCTAGGATATCATTGTCACTGCTGGGCTTGACAATGTGATCAACTATCACTGGTTTCTCTGTGAATTCTTCCAGGCAGTGCTCAATTGTTAAGATCTGTTCATTATCAGTAAGAGACCAGGCAGGTGTGAGCTTGGGTGAGACTGAGACCACTGAGAATGTTTCTAGATTAACAGCTTCAATGAGGGCTTTTATCACTAGTGATACCTCAATCACTGAGGAGGATAGGAGCTCTTCCTTATGGTAAAATTGTTTGGGCATTTTCATCATCTGCCCTAAAACAGTGATTGGGATGACCTCACCATCCTTGGTAGCTTGTTGCTGGGTTTGTGTAAGTTTACTGTACCTGCACTTTGGATAATTTAGCCACTCCAGGTTGAATAAGATTTCCATATGGTTCAGGACGTCGTAGTGACTGACCAATTCAATGAACTGTTTGGTGGAGCCATATTCATGGTGTATGAGTCAACTCATACACAGAGGTGTGTACTCAGAGTTAAGAGAAGGAAACTTGGTCTCAGTGGTGGCTCCCCACATGTACTTTTTGAGGGTATCCAAGAAGATATTTAAGTTGGAAAACATGACTCCTAATTGGTTGATGATCATCTGAGCTGTGAGGCAACCAAGGGGTCCACTGGATCTGATGAGATGAGTATAGAATTTCTCAAAATGTTCCATTGCTTTCTTATTCTTCCCAGGCAAGGCAGGCAATGAGCAAGAGTGGAGCAACCAATTCTTAACCTTCCAGGCTACAGGACCAATAGTGAGTTCATGGGAGCACTGTTTTGTGAGTTTTTCTCTGGTGGCTTTATCCATAGGCAGCTGAAGATGAGGGTCAACTGTAAGAAAAGTGGCAAGAACCCACATGGCTCCACAGGACTGGATCACTGGAGTGAATTTTTCTGAGAACATCTTTTCTGAGAAGTTCTGACGATCTTGTGTGTCATGGGACTGATCTATGATATTGTGACATAGGGCTCTGAATGTTGATGGTAGGCTGTTGTGTCTCTGGGCTGCAATCAGCTTTCAGGTTTGTCCATACCTCATCAATTTCTTGCAGGGTAGCAGCACTTTGTGAAAATGCAAAACTGACATGAAAATCAGAGATGTCAGAGTGAAGGCCAGGCAAGCTAATGTTGATTGACTTGAGTGATTTAGCCTGGATGCACATATCAATTATCAGATGGGTATCAACTGTGAGATGGTGTGTTGGAATTTTCTTGCACAAGAGCAGATCAGTGTAGAAGAACATAGTAGCTGAGATTATGTGAGTATTATACATACTTGTAGTCTGATAGGAGCTTTTGTACAGAACAGTGAAGTTCTCCATGTGAAAGTGCAAACTTTCAACTTGATCCAGGATGGTGTCCTGGTATTCTTCTTTTAAAAACATAATGAGGAGTATTTCTCTCCACTTTGGCAAATTGATAGGCTATTTCAATTTTTTCCATGATTTGGGGGTGGTTTACCTCATTGACATGAAAAAAGTAGACAACTATTAGGTTGTCAAAATCAATGTTAACACATTCAAATGTCTTTATCTTCTCTTTACTGTTCAGAAACTGGCACAGGTGAGACAAGTTGAAGTCCTCATCAAACATAGTGTGAACAGTACTTTGCCAGTAAGGTCCTGCCATGCCAGCTAACACCTTAGAATCATAGCAGATAATCTCGTTGATCTGAGGTCTATGCTCTGCATCTATGACAAAGGGAATCANCTTTCTTATTCTTCCCAGGCAAGGCAGGTAGTGAGCAAGAGTGGAGCAACCAATTCTTAACCTTCCAGGCTACAGGACCAATAGTGAGTTCATGGGAGCACTGTTTTGTGAGTTTTTCTCTGGTGGCTTTATCCATAGGCAGCTGAAGATGAGGGTCAACTGTAAGAAAAGTGGCAAGAACCCACATGGCTCCACAGGACTGGATCACTGGAGTGAATTTTTCTGAGAACATCTTTTCTGAGAAGTTCTGACGATCTTGTGTGTCATGGGACTGATCTATGATATTGTGACATAGGGCTCTGAATGTTGATGGTAGGCTGTTGTGTCTCTGGGCTGCAATCAGCTTTCAGGTTTGTCCATACCTCATCAATTTCTTGCAGGGTAGCAGCACTTTGTGAAAATGCAAAACTGACATGAAAATCAGAGATGTCAGAGTGAAGGCCAGGCAAGCTAATGTTGATTGACTTGAGTGATTTAGCCTGGATGCACATATCAATTATCAGATGGGTATCAACTGTGAGATGGTGTGTTGGAATTTTCTTGCACAAGAGCAGATCAGTGTAGAAGAACATAGTAGCTGAGATTATGTGAGTATTATACATACTTGTAGTCTGATAGGAGCTTTTGTACAGAACAGTGAAGTTCTCCATGTGAAAGTGCAAACTTTCAACTTGATCCAGGATGGTGTCCTGGTATTCTTCTTTTAAAAACATAATGAGGAGTATTTCTCTCCACTTTGGCAAATTGATAGGCTATTTCAATTTTTTCCATGATTTGGGGGTGGTTTACCTCATTGACATGAAAAAAGTAGACAACTATTAGGTTGTCAAAATCAATGTTAACACATTCAAATGTCTTTATCTTCTCTTTACTGTTCAGAAACTGGCACAGGTGAGACAAGTTGAAGTCCTCATCAAACATAGTGTGAACAGTACTTTGCCAGTAAGGTCCTGCCATGCCAGCTAACACCTTAGAATCATAGCAGATAATCTCGTTGATCTGAGGTCTATGCTCTGCATCTATGACAAAGGGAATCAAGTTGACTGAACAAGTTAGATCCTTAGTGTTAAATGTCCATCACAACCTATTCTTCATTTCTTCTGATATATTATCTCTGACTAAATGGACTGCTTTCTGAGTAGCAATAAAATACAGATGTAAGATCTCATCTCCAACCTTAGATGTTTTGGCTTTACATTCCTCAGCTTTGTGGGACCTAATACTAGCTGAGTCGCCAGAGGAAGGATCAGGACTAGGAGGGGGTTTTGAGTCAACACAGGGTGAGGTTAAGTTAGACAGTTGGGAAAAAGGCAATCTATGCTCCTTGGATTCATGCACGGAGAGTTCCTGGGTATTTAAGTAGTCTAAATATTTCTGATCTCTAGCTTTTCATTTATTCAAAATGTGAGTAGCAAGGTTACTATCATACTCAACCTGTGTAAGGTCATCTTCCTCACATTTGGTGAGGTTATCATAATACTCTATCTCATTTACACAGTCATCAATAAGAGAAAACTCGCTATTATTATTATTGATGACTGCATTTTGTATATCTTTGACTGTTTGTCTAAGTTGCTGAAAATAGGCGACTTTACCATTATCTAATAAGTACCTGTGGTGATCTAACACCTTGACTATTTTAAAAGGTCCTTGCCAATTAGTGGCAAGTTTTTGTACCTGGTTCACATCAGTGACATGACAAGGAAAATAAGCAAATACAGAATCTCCAATTTTGTGAGGTTCACTGTACAGCTTTTTATCAAAATTTCTTTTCTGGTAAATAACAGACTGATTGGTATTCCAACAGATAGAGAGNTGAGATGGTGTGTTGGAATTTTCTTGCACAAGAGCAGATCAGTGTAGAAGAACATAGTAGCTGAGATTATGTGAGTATTATACATACTTGTAGTCTGATAGGAGCTTTTGTACAGAACAGTGAAGTTCTCCATGTGAAAGTGCAAACTTTCAACTTGATCCAGGATGGTGTCCTGGTATTCTTCTTTTAAAAACATAATGAGGAGTATTTCTCTCCACTTTGGCAAATTGATAGGCTATTTCAATTTTTTCCATGATTTGGGGGTGGTTTACCTCATTGACATGAAAAAAGTAGACAACTATTAGGTTGTCAAAATCAATGTTAACACATTCAAATGTCTTTATCTTCTCTTTACTGTTCAGAAACTGNGTTCACAAAGTTCTCCAAGGTTGGCTTGTTGTAGTCTGGGAACATGATCAACAAAGGAGTGCTTGCTTCATGGCCAAACATGGCTTTGAAAGGACCTTACTTTGGTGGTGGAGTGCACAGCAGTATTGTAAAAGAATTTGACTGTCTCTATGACACATCTCCAATTTTGACCCACAGCATGGGCTAAAGTGACTCTGATCAATTTAATGATGGTGCAGTTCAGTTGCTCAATGACGCCATTTGACTGCAGATGGTAAGCAGTAGTGAAATCATGTATGATCTCTAGTTCTTTCATGAGAGTAGACATTAAAGACAAACTGAAGACTGCTGTCAGAGACCAAGCTCTCCATAGGCCTGAGCTTAAAGATCCAGTCTTTCACAATTCTTTCACCAATGACATTTGTGGTGGTGTTGTCAAGAGGAATGAGTCATGCATACTTAGTAAAATGGTCTCTCAAGACCAACAGATATTGAAATCCTTGCTCATCCCTTGATAGTTTTTCAATGTCCATGTGGACCACTTCATTAGTTCTTTCAGTGACCCAACTATGGAGCTCAGCTCTCTGCTCCACTTATCAATCACATCTTGTACTGTAGCTCTACTACCAATGGTAACCTAATGAGCATTAAATGTTCTCTCTGTCTGGCTAATCCCAAGGTGTCCACATTCATGTATCTTCTGGACAAGATCTTGCTTAAAGTACTCTAGGATTGCCAGACAGTTGTTCTGGCTATACACATAGAGAAGTCCAGCTTTGGTAAGCTTCCAATGATAACATTGAAAGTATCTCTTCACAAAGTCACTGATAGTGTGGTCATGATTCTTGATCTTAAAAACAATCTCCTCCTTCACCATAATAGGGAGGATTGCTTTCCTGTTTCAATCTGCATTGATATCAGGGAGGAGCTCATACTTGCAAGCAGGGATGAATTCAAACAGAGTCTTCTCACCCAGTAGCTTTCACAGGTCTCTCTTGTAGCTTGGCAGAGCAGTGAAATAATCAGCATTGAGATGCAATCTCCCAGGGCAATGAGTGATTGTAAAAGAGAAGTCATTAAGGTATTCCAACCATCAGGCAATGATGTTTGACTTGTCACCAGAGAATTTCTTAAGCCATGCTAGCACAGAGTTGTTGGTGTGCACAACAAATTGGAGGCTTAGAATGAAGAATCAAAACTTCTTCAGACTCTTGACTATCACTAGCATTTCTGACTTTGTAGCTCTGTAATTCAGTTCAGCATTGTGGAGCTTCCAGCTGAAATATTGTACAGGACATTCCTGGCCATTGATCACTTGGCTGAGCACACCACTGATGGTGACCAAACTCACATCACAATCAACGATAAATTCTTTTGTGTAATCTGGCGTGTTCAGACTGGGGATCCATCTGAGCTCTCACTTCACAGCATCCAGCTTTTCTTTGTTCAGCCCAAGTCCAACAAAATTCAGTATTTTTTTGTAGTAGGTTAGAGATATGCTTGGTTTGGTTGGCTAGTTCAGAAATGAAGAAGCCATAATAGTTAAGAAAGCCCATCAGGCATTGGATGTCCTTGCATGAATGTTGAGTCTCAATTTGATCAAGATGGTCTTTTGCATCATTTTTAATCAATATTCTCCTGGGTTCAATTACCCTGCCTAGGAAGGTAACTAGTGGTGAAATGAGTGAACATTTATTTCCATTTACCCAGAGTCCAGAGTCATACAGGATCTTAAGAGTGTGACCCAGTTTATCTAAATGATCAGAGAATGTGTGTCCAGCAAAGAGAATATTGTTCATTCTGTAGTACACACATGACATAATGCTGAAATTTGTCCAGAGTGTTGCAGAGCCTGAAGGCCATGTACTTCCACTCAAAGAGGCTGTAAGGCATAATAAAAGCGGTTTTCAGAATGTTGGCAGGCCTCATCGGTATCTGCCAATAGGCTTTACAGAGATCCAAGCATGAAAATAACTTGTACTTGCTGGCATCATAGAGGAGGTCCTTGATGTGAGGTAACAGATATGCATCCTTGACTGTGATATCATTTAGACATTGGAAATCAATGTAGAGGTGGTATTTCTCACTTTGGCAAATGAACACCATAGGTGCAGCATATGGACTATTACTATTCTGTATGATCCTGCTTTCAATGAGATCACTAAGGATCTGTTCATATTCTACTCTTAAGTTCTTGGGTACCCTTTGAACTTGCAACCTAATGGGGCAATCACTCGTGGTTTTTGATGGCATGTTGTTCCCCAACAGCTTTTCCAACACTGATCAATCCATAATTAAACACATCATGATGCTGGCTTAAGAGAGCAGAGAGCACATCACATTCTTGTGGACTCAGATGTCCATGAGTTCTCTCATTTACAACTGGGATCCAGACTGGATCACTTGGTTCACTGAGATCATGAATTGTGATAAGAATGGGCAGACAGTCTGCAGCTTTAGGCTTGAGTCAGACCAGCATCATGACAATAGATGTCTTTGTGGGATCCATTCAGATCAAGCATATGGAACCATTGAGCACAGTGATGTAAGTCTTTCCATGAGAAATGTGACAAAGGTCTGGAGAAAGATGTAAACCACTGAGGCGTTTTCCCCTTTGTCCAGAAATCATGACGTCCCCCTTGTGAGGAGAGCTCATAGTGACGGCAACTCGTTGCCAGTGCCATGGTTCCATGATGATTGTATCTGTGAAAGTTAACAAGATGTCTTGGTTACAGGTAGTAATCAGTTCCTCCTGTGGCTCACTTTTGCGAATAGAGAGAGTGTTGGTTCCATAATCAATTACACATGCATTTCTCTTGAGGAAGTTGTTCCCAAGGAAGTGGCACTCCAACTAATTTAAATGGTTGACAGACTTGACTGGGGTGTTGGGAGTGCATGCTTCAACAGAAGGCTCATCAATGATGATACCATCCCCATATGCAATTAGGCAGATAACAGCCCCACTCTGTGTACTGATGTGGGCGGACTGTCTTTCAGTGTCCATCTTTTTCTGCACTGTAGCAGAACTTGAAGAAGTTAATGATTTTGTGGTAGATAGACCCGTCTTCAGGTCGCTGGCAACTCTCTCAATGCATGTAGTATTTTGTAGCATGTAAACAATGCTAATCACCTTCTTAATAATAGAGTTCAAATCATCTTCCAGATCACAGGAAATCCCCGACAAATGTAAGAGAAGAGATCATGTCTTGAGTATTCTGGAGTTAGTTTGCTGAGGCAAAAGAGTCTATCAACTTGTGTTATGCAGGTTCTCACATTGTCTCCCTTCTTGAAGGAAAGATCACATAAGAGCATCTTATACTACTGTTTGATGTGAGGCACTTTGTAGTGGTCCTCAAAGTGATCAACAAGTAACTGGTAATTTGTCTTAACTTCCCTATCCAGCATCATATACTGATTGTATGTGAGGCCTTGAAGGAACATTGGAAATTGTATGGCAGTGGCGTCCTGAGTGGTTTTATACTGCTTCATAGTTAACTTGAATAGAAAGAGCTACTCATCAAACAACTGTGAGATTTCGTCAATTTTGCCAGTAAATTTAGGCAATACTGAGTGTCTATTAAAGAGGTTTGATTGTTCATTCACTGGTGCTTTGGTAGGCAAAATAGATTGAGTGAAGCGTGACCCACTAGTCATTGTAGATCCAATAGGGTCACTCAGAGGAGAAGGTGGAACAATCGTAGTAGTGGGAGTGACTGAGACATTTATGGCTGCTGAAGGCACAACTGTTATGCTCAGGGTACAAGAGCTTGGCGTAGCTACTGTAGTTAACATCACAGCTTGAGAAAGGGTAGACTGGGTGAAGGTGGGTGCTCCACTTGTAAAAGAGGTAATGGGGGTAATGAATGGTGGCATCACAGGGGACAGAGTAGGCACTGACAAAGCATGAGAAAGATGGGCAGACATTGCCTATGATATAACTGTTGAGAACTTTTCTGAAAGAGCATCAAGAGCTTTGTCCAAAACAGTGTGAGTTACATACTCAGGTTCCTCTGGAGGAGTCAGAGGAGGATGTGGGAACAATTCCTGGATTCACATCTCCAAGCCTGAGATTGAGTCAAGCAGGCGTCTCTCACATTGCCAAGCAGTGGTGGCTTGTTGTCTCATTTTGGCTTGTAGGGCATCAAAATGGGCTTCACAGGAATGGCGCTGTGAAATTTGTTTAGCTAGGGCTTCTCTGAGTTGTTGAACCTCAGGTGCTTGTGACTCAGAGTGAGGCAATGGTGGTGTATACATAAGAAACAGATTAGACAGAGCAGCAGGAAAGGGGGTTTCTTACAACAAAACTTCAGAGGGTGTGGATATACCAGAAACAGGTTTAGTGGGGGGTAGGAGTTGGTAAAACAACAACAGAATCAAGTCCAGCAGTGCAAGGGACAGTGTCCAAGCTGCCAACGCTCACACAAGGGAAAATCTGAGTGGGAGTCCCATTAGAAGAATTAGAAAAATCCATATCCATAAGAACATGAGTAATTAAACAAGTAAAGTAAAGTAGGAGAAAGAGGTTCCAATAACTATTCCAATAATGTAGGAGAAACATCCAACTGTGTAGGAGAAATAAAAGCACTTAACAGATGGTAGCAGGGCATAGGTACACAATCCAAATTATAGAGGAATGAGACTAACCAATAGCACTAAGAACAGTAAGAATAAAGTCAGAGCTTGGTGACAGCATCAGATCACAGAGCTGGCAAATGTAAAACTACACATAAGGTGAAGTTGCACATTGATGGGTGGTGAAGTAGATCACAGTCAGAGGAAATCCATCCTAGCTGACCTACACCCAGTAGAAAAATGAAACCAAAATACAATAGAGAAACATCATAACAGTTCTGTTTCACTTCACAATCACCAACTGAAAAATGGGCGACCACTTTGGTAGGTGCACAAACTTCATGACTGGAGTACATCTCCAAACATTGATCCATCTGCACACAGTAACAGAATGGAGTAGATAGCTTAACTGACACTCCAAAGTGTCCAAGAATCACGTCAGGGTCACCATGTAGAATCACGTGGTGCATATAGTAGCTCAAGCAGTACAAAGGTTGCAGAAGATTACCATTGCCAAGAACATCCCATGCTCTAACAAAACAATTGAAGATTGGTAATTTGCCAATTTCATTGTAGAAAAAAGTAATTCCAAGACTTAAAGGAGTGACCAATTCACACAGCATCTCACTGAAGCCAAGCCATTTGAATCCATCCTTACAAATCCAAGGTGCTAATTGTGTGCCTCAAGTTGTAATTTCTAGCTCAATACAAATAATTTATCCCTGGGTTTATCTACTCAGCTCATGTAATAAGATATTAAATAATGTGTAGTTACCATGTATTTGTGTATACCAATGGCATAGTATATTTGAGGTGTGTTCTAATTTGTGCATGTTCAATTGATAGATGTTGTAGTTCTTTTATTTCCTATGCCTATATGTAGCCTAAAGTGACCACAATATGGGCTCACATCTGTCATGGAGTGAGTTATCACCCCAGGCACAGTGGAGTTCCTCCCACATTATTGCCGGATATTACAAGTTCATTATTATAAAATTCATACCAGAGCTAAAATGGTTAGTAAGATATAATATAATAGAAAAGCAAATGGTATCCAGTGAGAATGAAATTTATTTGACATTTGCTTACAATCAAATTCCCTATTTATGCAAAAGTAGGTAAATATTTACTGTTTTTACAAAAGTTAGTTTCCCTCACAAATTAACTGAGCAATTACATGTAATTCTAAAGCTCAAGGGGACAAACACTAAGCTCAAAACTTAGGTTTGAAAAAATCACAAATTAACAATTCATTACTAAATAGCACCAAATTAATTTGAGAGTGCCTGAAAATTAAAATAAAATAAAAAGAGACCCTGAGTGACTCTACAATATTAACAATATGTACAAACATACAAACAACTAGTCACTAGTAAACATGAACAGCATGTGAGTTAGCCAATACTAGAGACAGTACCTGCTGNCCTATTTATGCAAAAGTAGGTAAATATTTACTGTTTTTACAAAAGTTAGTTTCCCTCACAAATTAACTGAGCAATTACATGTAATTCTAAAGCTCAAGGGGACAAACACTAAGCTCAAAACTTAGGTTTGAAAAAATCACAAATTAACAATTCATTACTAAATAGCACCAAATTAATTTGAGAGTGCCTGAAAATTAAAATAAAATAAAAAGAGACCCTGAGTGACTCTACAATATTAACAATATGTACAAACATACAAACAACTAGTCACTAGTAAACATGAACAGCATGTGAGTTAGCCAATACTAGAGACAGTACCTGCTGATGTTACAATAAAAAGAAGAACATATTATAAACATTATTATTTTATTAGGGCATTTTATATTTGTTTTAAGCAGATGTGCATTCTGCAACTATGTAAATCAAATATAATAACACCATATAAACAGCATGTATATGTCTATATTGTATAAACTTTATCAAATGTTTAATTTTTTATAGAAAATGAACTTGCTTTTTATAATGTAAATCAAGTTTATTGTATTAAATTTTTTATTGATTTAACATGTAAATATTTCAAATACCTGTCATTAAGTTTAACAAATATTTTTTACTTTGTATTTGAAAAAAAATGTATATTTTGCATACAATTTTAACATGAATATATTATTGAAAACAAATGAAATTCAGCAAATATATAGACAGCCTAAACATGGAATACATCTATGAATTATTTTCCTTAAATCATTGTGTTGCCTTTTTGAGCATTGCTACAATGAAAATCTCATAACAAACATTTCATCAATTACATCAGTTTGCCTAGATCCTAGCTGACAAAAGCAAAAACTTTGTCTGAAAATGATTTTGATCAATTAAATTTTGTCAAAACATTTCTTACATCAAATATATCAGTTTGCTAAAATCTTAGAATTCAAAATCACAAAACTTGTCCACAAATTTATTTGCTCTATTCAAATTTATAAAAACAATTCATCACTAGAATGCATCCAATGGAATCTCTTCATTTCCCCATGGATAGCCACATGTGTTACGGCAACTTCAGGGTGTCCCAATGTAGCTTCCTCTAGCTCATCTATACTACTTACACAAAAAACTGTCTTATCAACATTACATTGAAATATTCATACTTTCATTTATGACTACTTTTTTTAATAGTTCAATTCAAATAAAAATCATTTTCTTAATATTGCAACTCAATACAATAATAAATTATACAGGATTTTCTTCTATATCCCCACATTGAACTATCAATAAATGTATCCAGAAATTGTCATCTTTAATTTCTCTCCAATATGAAATGTAAACCATTACATCATTTTGAATAATTGTAAATGCTTCAATGCATGCATTATTCACATGAATACTTTTGATTTTTTTAATGTTAAGCATTTCAAACTTCATAAAAATTCCCACCTTATATATATATATATATACTACATGGTTCACTTATAATGATGGTACAGTACACTAGTAAACTTGTTAAGCAACATTAGTAGCTTCCTATAGATCCTCTAAATTTCTTAAAAAACACATTTTTGCCCATTGCTCTGTCAATATTTAAGCTATAGCTCTGAATTTTGGATATTTATAAAACTCACAAGCTGAAGACTTTAAGGCTTTTTGAAGCCTAAATATGGCAAAATTGTGCCTTCTAGCAGGAAAATAATTTTTTGCTGTTGTTGATCATATTTGGAGAAAACAAAAAATTGGCAATGGATTTATAAAGTTAAAAGTTCTTTGGACTCCTAATATTAGAAGTTTACAAAAATTGTTTAATAAGACTTAAATTGTTAATATTTTTTACCAGTTACTTTAAAAAAAACTTAATTTTGGAGAAAAGTTTTTTGTTTTTTCCTGAAATTTGAGCAGAATTGTTTGAAAATCCACAGCCAAAATTGCACATAGCCATATATGTGTTCTAAAACAAGTTTTTATAAACCTGGGTTGGCCTTAAGATATTGTATCTTAAGTTTAACAAGCTATAGCAACAAAATATTACAGATATCAAAGATCCAGATAAATTCTAGAGTAGCAAACTTCATTCAAAAAAATTGGTTTTCAGGGTTTATGGCACTACAATCAATATTGGCTGAGCTAGGCTGAATGGAACTGGGCCAATTTTTCAAAAAATATTTTTACTTTAATACCTTTTGATATTCTTAAGCTATGAACTTAATTTTTATATCAAAAACACAGTTTAAAAGGTGAATCTAATTTTTATGTCAAGTCCTATTAAAGAAAGTTTTGAAAAATTCAACCAAAAAAACATTTTTCTCAAAACTAAAAATTCAAATGTTGGAAATTTTTACTTTTAGATATTTGCTGTAATATAAGAAGTATCATTCAAAGAAAAATTTCCAAAATTCCATCTCAATCTGCCATAATGGGAAATTTTCTCTTTTAGATTTGCACTGAAATCCAATGGCTGTCAGGGGAAACAACTATCCCAACTGACCAGCACCAAAACTAAAATGGAACCCAATCCAAACCATCAAAAGAGACAACAAAGAAAAATAATTCATTATCATGTCAGCGTCCTGTCATGGTCGCCATGTAGAATCGTGGGCTGTAATTATACTAGAGAACTATTTGACTCTGCAGAAGGTTTAACATAGAGATATGACAGCCCTGATTCCGGGAAAACAGTTAAAGAGAGAACATATATAAACATTGGTAATTCATCCAAGTAATCAATACTTTAGGTAACTACAAGATGACCAACTCACATGGCTTCCAGCTGAAGCAAAGTCTTCAGGAACAGTGTAGTGCTCGACTTAGTGCATGGTGCTACCCTATTTGTCTCACTTACTAATTTCTATCTCATAGACAAAATAAACATCTCATTTTCATTGTTAGTTCTCAGCTCACTAAATAATAGTCTGTATTTGCCAGACATTCATGCTAGCCAACTGCATGGTATCATCACAGTGTCATAAAATATAAGTGCATGTATGTGGTGAAGATCAAATGAACATTTTATTTTTTCCTTATGTGTAACCATATCTGTAACTTAATAGGTCCACAATTTGGGCTGGTAAGATCTGCTGATCTCCAGGAGCTACGTGTCACCCTGTACTTTGAGAAAGCACTCCCAAATTGTTGCTGAACTTAAGCAATTATTCATAATAAAAATAAATACTAATAAGAAATAATGGAGGAGAAAGTGAACAGTAATTGAAGCTAGATAAAATCTATTAACCTTTTCTAACATTGTTTCTCAATTTATACACCTTCAAAATAATAAATAATTACCTGTCTTTGTTTACAACTACAGTTAATCATTAGCTATTCATGTTATTGATTTCCCTCACAAATTAAATTTGAGCAACACATTTAGCACCATCAAGGGGACATAACTAGCTTTTGTAAACCTAAGCTCGAAATTACTCTTATGTCATCATGACATTAATACAATCAAAAATTAAATGAAACATAATCACGAAAATTCCCTGAGTGACTCTACACGCCCCCCTTTGCTCAAATTAATTTTGCGGCAGTTGGTGGAGAGTAGGACCTGAGACTATGCGTTGAGTGGCCATAACCATTTCCATTGCTAATTCACCTTCCCATTGTTCTAATTCAGCATACTGCGGCTCATGGGAGAGTTGCATTAAAACCTCTCTCTGTGTCACAACTTCATCTTTTAGCTTGAAATAGTGGATTGTAGGCAACTGGTTGTTAATGGGGCAGTTCTTTCTTAATTGCTCGTTAATCGCAGTCCCTCTGTTAAAGATATCACGAATCGTCAGCTTTCCATCAATAAAGATTCTTTCTTTATTATCACCTGCCAGTAATTTTTCACGTACTGACTTGTATTCATCTGTTTTAATCAGTTTATTCGCCTCAGCACGAATGCTCACAAAGTTCAATCTATCAGGAAGGTGGGCTGACACTTTCTTCTTATTTTTCTTTACTCACCATTTCAGTTGAATGAGTGGAGTCTCAACACATGGAGGGGGAATGCATAATAAATTTTCCTTCTCAATATTGCATTCCAAATCTGCAAACAAACACTTGGTTTGTAAACTAGCAGTCCCAATCATAACAGGATAGTTGATCTGAGGATGTTTAATCATATCCCAAAATCGGTTTCTTAATCCACGTTTTCAATTCCTCAATTTGTTTGTTAGAAATCTTCATGTGAGCAGTAGTGCATTCTACGTCCAGTGCTACTTGTCGCCCTGGGGATTGTAGAATGACCAATTCCTCTTTTGAAAACATCTCGGTTAAACACCACTTCATCATTCCAAGGACATCCTTTTCACTATTTTCCACTAGTACTCTCTTTTGAGTCAATAAATCTTTATTGAAGTCAGAAGGGTCATGCTTGAGCATGAGAATCCTTTCATTTTCAGTAAACAACCATTGAGGGGTAGGATGAGGTGATCCACCAAATTTATCTAAATTAGCTTTCTCAATAAGGTCATGGATGTGTGGAGATAATTGAACTGAGGATGTAGCCAATAATTCCTCTTCTCTAAAAAACTGTTCAGGAGTCTTCATCATCTGGTCAACTTTTGCTATCTGATATGCAATTTCTATCTGCTCCATTATATGTTCATCTTGTATTTCATGAATTCTCAAAAACCACACTCTGGATAAGATATCCTGTGTGCATCAAAGAATTTTTCATTCTTCTCTATCACTCCACTTGTTCTTATTAACTCCAAAAATGTTTGCATAGAACGAAGTCTTCATCCAATTAATCTTTTAGTGCTTAATGGGGCATTATCCCAAGAAAATATTGTGAACTTAGTTTCAGTAGTCACACTCCACATATACTTTTTCATTGTTTCAGAAAAAATATTGATGTCCAACAGACAAATCCCCAAATGGTTGCTAATCAGGATAATTGACATTTTTCCTGTTATCCTGCTCACCCCCACCATCCCGAATGTAATGTACTGCTCTATGTGTAGCTATGAAATAGCAGTGCAGTGTTTCTTCACCATTTTTTGACATCTTTTACTTTCGTTCTTCTGTCTTCCTGGATCTGACTGTTGAAGTAATGGAACTATCAGAGGTCGAGGGGGCTATTCATTTGTTGTGATTGATCAGTAAAATTATATGAGGATCTCTAGTTAGATAGATGGCCATGATCCATATGGCACCTCTTGCATAAATGTCAGGCACTTTTTCTTCTGAAAACAACTGGGACTTAAAGTTTTTCTGATCTTGCATGTCATAGGAAAACTTGATTTCTTGTAATAATTGCTCAACAGATTGATGATATTGAGAGCTGGGACTTTTTATTTGTAAGTTGGGCCAATTGGACTCGGGGTTTTTTGTAGCTTTGATGTCTGACCATATAGCCTGGATTCCTTGTAAGGTTTCAACACTTTGAGTGAAGGCGAAACTGACCCTAATATCTGTTACTGTGTGTATAGAGTTTACATTTAGTACTTCCAGTGTTTGTGCCTGCAGTATGGTATCAATTAATAATTTTTTATCCACCGCTAATCTATGTGAGGGAATTTTTTCACATAACATAAGATCTGTAAATAATAGTTTAGTAACTGATAGCATATGAGTGTGTTGCATAGCTATTTGACTATAGGTAGATCAATAGAGAATAATGAAATTCTCCATTCTGTAGTGAAGGCTTTCTATTGCTTTGGGGATGCTGTCCTCATATTCTTCCCTGAGCACTATTACAAGTCGTATTCCTTCAACTTTTGCTATCTGATATGCAATTTCTATCTGCTCCATTATCTGTTCATCTTGTATTTCATGAATTCTCAAGAAATATATTACTAAAAGGTTTGGGAAATCAATATTAACGCATTCAAAACTTCGAATTGTGCTTCCATTATTTAGAAATTTGCAAAGATTGTAGATTGAGAAGTCTTCATCAAAAGAAATATGCACCATACTTCTCCAATATGAGCGACTAATTCCTTCAAGCATACTTGAATCGTAACATATTATGGAATTTATTTGTGGACGTCTTTCTGCATCAATTATAAAAGGTATTATATCAATAGAACAACTTAACTGTCTAGTATTGTATGTCCATCGTAATTGGTTCTGTGTTTCTTCCAAAATATTATCCCGAATGTAATGTACTGCTCTACATGTAGCTATGAAATAGGGGTGCAGTGTTTCTTCACCAACTTTCGACATCTTTTTCTTTCGTTCTTCTGTCTTCCTGGATCTGACTGTTGAAGTAACGGAACTATCAGAGGTCGAGGGGGCTATTGAATCACTCTTTGGGGAGGTATTTACATTTTGTAATGCACTAAATGGGTTACGTAAATTTTGTGTTTTTAAAGTTTGTGAGGTTTTTGTTGCCAGCTCTGCTCGCACAAGTGGAAGTACGTGTCCCCCCACATAGTAGTGAGATGAGGACGGTGTCAATGCTGTCTCCTCTCCTAATCATGGAGCTACATGTCGCCCACATGGGATAGGACGCTCCTCAGCACCTTCATGTCATCCTCGTTTGTTTGTGCATGCCTCATCAAGCAAAGATCCGTGTCTCCCACGTCTAGATGAGGATGTGCCATCATGTCCGCTAACCTCCATTTTCCTTCTCACTTGTTGATGGGGCGGAGGAGCTGGCGACTCGCGTCTTTTCTTCCCTATCGGTATCATTCCTAAACATATCTATAAGGTTAAGGTCCCAAATATTGGGATCATAAGTTTGATTTTCTCTGGCTTGCCTTGAAGGCAACACTCGTGAGCCACAATTATCTATTATCTCAGGGTCAAAATCAGTATCATAAAAATCTTCCTCAGCAAATTCGGTTAAATTATTGTAAGTTGCAAATTCATCAATACTGGTATCAACTAATGTAAATTCATTATTGTCATCAATGATGACATTCTCAATGTCTTTAATTGATTGTTTTAGTCTCTGAAAATGTACGGTTTTTCCGTTATTAAGTGTATATGTGTTGTGGTCGAGCACTTTCTCCACAGTGAATGGTCCTTGCCAATTATTGGCTAATTTCCATACTTGATTGTGATCAGTTGTTACACGAGGTAGATATGCAAATACTTTATCTCCTCATTTATGTGATTCACCATATAATTTTTTATTAAACGTTCTCTTTTGTCTAATACACGATTGACTAGTGTTGTGACAAATGGTTAAGTGAATTTGCTGCATATCACATAACAACTGATTGACATATTTATATAAGGTAATTTCTGAGTAATTAGGATACATCATTGATAATGAGGTTAATGCTTCACGGCCAAACATAGCTTTAAACAGACTGACCCTGGTTGTAGAATGAACTGAGGTATTATAAAAGAATTTGATACATTCTATTACCCGCTGCCAGTCTTTCCCTGCTGCTCGTGATAACGCCACCCTGATTAATTTTATTAGAGTTCTGTTTAGCTGTTCCACTAAACCATTGGCTTGAGGGTGGTATGCAGTAGTAAAATCATGTATTATTTCTAATTCAGACATAAGGGTTTTCATCAAATTACTTTCAAACTGTGGACCATGATCCGAGATAAGCCAAGACATAGGGCCGTATTTTAAAATCCATTCCTTCACTATCTTATCAGCTACCTTTTCAGTGTGTGTGCTATCCATTGGAATTATTCTAGCGTATTTAGTAAAATGATCTACTATCACTAAAAGATGCTGAAATCCATCACTGTCACGAGATAATTGCTCCAGGTCCATATGCACAATTTTATTGGGACTGGTGGCCACATGACATTCTAATTCCACCCATGTTCTGGGAAATGAGAGGAGTTATTCAACAGACACTTCCCACATTTATCTATTACGTCCTGAACTGTTGATCTAATTCCAATGGTAACATACTGAGAGTTAAACGTCTTTTTGGTTTGTATAATTCCTAAATGTCCTCTTTTGTGAACCCTTCTCATGAGATCCCTTTTAAAATATTCAGGAATAGCAAGGCGATTATTCCGACTTTTCACATATAGTAATCCTTTCTCTGTCATTGTCCAGTTATATTGATTGTAATACCTAACTGCAGTCAGTGAAAGGGAAAGAAGGGGTCCTTCATTCTTTTCATGATATCAGAGAGTATCAGATCATTTTGTTGATGTTTAATAATTTCTTCTTCAGATATTTCTTCTCAGATTAAGATTGGCAAAATTTCTTTACCATTTTGATCAGCATTTATTTCGGGAATCAACTCATATTCAGTGTGTGGTATAAATCCAAATGGGATCTTCTCCCCAGCCAGCTTTTTTAAATCCCTTTCATAGCTTGGCAATGCTGTCCAATAGTCAGTGTTCAGATGTAAACGTCCAGGGCGATGTTTTATTGAAAAAGAAAAATCATTAAGATATTCTATCCATCTGGCTACTATATTGGACTTATCTCTGAGAATTTTTTAAGCCAGGCTAGTGTGCTGTTGTCAGTGTGTACGATGAACTTGCGACCTAAGATAAAATATCGAAACTTCTTGAGCAACTCCACTAATGCTAACATCTCACATTTGGTCACGCCGTAATTTTTCTCAGCAGCTCATAATTTCCTACTAAAATATTGAACCAGGCTTTCAACTCCATGTATCTCTTGGCTCAACACGCCACTAATGGCGACAGCACTTGCATTGCAGTCTACGATGAAATCCTTAGTATAATCCANGGCCGTATTTTAAAATCCATTCCTTCACTATCTTATCAGCAACCTTTTCAGTGTNGCCACTAATGGCGACAGCACTTGCATTGCAGTCTACGATGAAATCCTTAGTATAATCCAGGGTATTTAACGATGGTATCTTTTGGAGCTTGGTTTAGATTCCTGCTAATGCTTCCTGCTCAGTCCATGTCCATTTGAATTTGTGAGATTTTTTAAGCAATTGAGTGATGGATTTTGTTTTCTCGCCAAATCTGGGATAAACATTCCATAGTAATTTAAGAATCCCATTAGCCTCTGCACATCTTTTCTGCTCCTGGGTGTTTCAATTTTTTCTAAAAACTGCTTTGCATTGGTTTTTATTGAGATCCTTCTGTGTTTGATTACTCTGCCCAAAAACGTGACTTTAATCTGTGCCAAAAAACATTTATTACCATTCACTTTAAGTCCAGCTTTCTGCAACAACTCCAAAGTCCGATTTAATTTCTCAAGATGTTCATCAAAAGTGTTGCTTGCTACCAGAATATCATCAATATATGCTGAAATCCCAGGTTCGAGAATGTTGGACTTGTTGGTCAAGATTTTGGTGACATAGTGCTGAAAAGTTGCGGGAGCATTACACAACCTGAAGGCCATATATTTCCATTCATATAGGCCATAGGGTGTGATGAATGCGGTTTTTGGAATGTCGGACAGACGCATTGGTACTTGCCAATAGGCTTTACATAGATTGAGGCAGGAAAAAAACTTATATTTACTGGCGTCATATAAAAGATCCTCGATTTGAGGCAATGGGTAAGCATCTTTGATTGTAACATCATTCAATTTTCTAAAGTTGATACAGAGCCTGTACTTTTCCCCTTGCTGAATAAACACAGTTGTGGCTGCATAGGGACTATTGCTTCCCTGAATTATTCCACTCTCAATTAGATCCTTTAGAATTTTCTCATATTCTGATTTGAGGTTTTCTGGAACCCAGCAGACAGGTAATTGAATCAGCTTATCCTGCTTTACCTCAATCGCATGTTCTTCTCCAATTGCTTGCCCCACACTGATCGTACCTTAATTAAAAACTTCACTCTTACTCTGAAGTATCGAAATGAGTGATCTCTTCTCTGTATCATTTAGATGTGAATGGGTTTCATTATTTACAGTAGGGATCTTAACACTAGACAACTCTTCTAGATCATGAATGGCGGTACATATTGATAAGCAGGAGGCCTCTACACTCTCAACCCAAACTGGAACTCCTATTATCTGTAGATCTGATTCATTAAATTGCATCAGATGTGTTGATCCATTAAGCATGGTGATATAGGTTTTTCCTGAACTTACTTTACATAGATCAGGTGAAAAAGAGATGCCTTTAATATATTTGCCTCTTTGGCCTGCTATCATCACATCTCCATTCATCTTTGAGTTTGAAAACACAGCTACTCAGGTCCAGTGCTTAGCTTCTAAGTAGACAGGCTCATCTAAATTGAACACAACTTCCCGTTTGGGGATTGTAGCTAACTGCGTGGCATCTTGATCCTTTATAGATATCGTATTATTTTTATAATTGATCACACATGAGTCATTGCACAAAATCAAATCGTAGGGGAGTTGATGATTAGCAGTATTGATGACAATGAGGTCCACTTCAAATTGTTCAGCATGAATCTTTAACATGGCATTTTGTAACTTCCCTTTTAATGAAATTAAATTTCCTGACACATCAATGAGTTTAATATCAGATGGGGAATTTATTGAGTCACAGGTAAAGCAAATGTCCTTACAGCATTCATCACTTATGATCAAAGCAGCAGCTCTGGTGTCAATAGTGGCATTAATAATTCGCCCATTCATTTCCACAGGAATTAGGTTTTTCCTTATGAGATTAGTAATAACCAATACATCCCATGCACGTTTTGAAGGAGTCGGCACTCCATTTAATTTAAATGTGGTGACTCGTTCTCTGTCAAATCAACTAATAATGTGTCTGTAGAAGATGCAGCAGAATCATCAACCAAGAAGCCTTCACCTTCAGCAACAATTTGGATCTTTGCCTTACAATTAGATTTGAAATGTCCTTTCTTGCCACAGCGGAAACACCTCACTGAAGCCATGTCAAAATCTTTCTTCAAAACTGTTTTCTTGGGTTCATATCTTACATTTGTTCCAGATAATTCATGAAGATCTTTGTCAATTCTACTAGAGTTATAAATCATGTAAACAACACTAATTGCCTTTCTTATAATCTCGTGCAAACTCTCCTCTGGATCACATTTCATTTCCAGGCGACTACGAATAGAAGAGGGAAAACCTCTGCAAATATAAGAGAAGAGGTCATGCCGAGAGTATTCAGGAGACAAACTGCTTAATCGAAAAAGTCTTTCAACTTGTGTGATGTAATTACGAATATCGTCCCCTCTCTTAAAAGACATATCACAAAGTAAAGTCTTGTATTGGTGTTTTATGTGAGGGGCTTGATAGTGATCCTCAAAAAACCCAACTAACAGTTGATAGTCAGTCTTGATATTCAGATCTAACATCATGTATTGATTGTATGCTAAGCCACTTAAATATAGTGGAAACTGTGATACAGCGTCTTCTTGAGAAGTTTTATAATGTTTGATGTGAAGTTCAAACAAAAAGAACCACTCTTCAAAGGATTGCGAAACTGCATCGATTTGTCCAGTGAACTTAGGCAATACTGAATGTTTACTGTGCACTGGTACTTGTCCAGGTGTCTCAAGAGGAAGAATTGAATGACAAAATCAGGGTCGCCTATCTGAGGTGTCATCATTTACTGGACTAGTAACATCACTGATATGTTCTTTAGCTGTTGTTACCACAGAAGTGCTGCAAAATGGCTGTGCATGGACTGAAGGAGTGTAATCCTTTTGAGGGGTAGCAACTGCAGCAATGGATGCTTGAGTAAATGTAGGATTAGACACCAATGAAGTGATACAAGATGACACTGAAGTTGGGGGAATTATGATCTTACTTTCATCACAATGAGAAGGTATAGGCGCACTTTAGAAAGCAGGGTTTGAATTTTCACCTCCTCCAACTTGAATCATCTGTGCAAATTGATCAGTGATTTTCTCAGCCCAATCCCCTAAAGCTTCATTTAATGTAGCACGGGTAACAAAGTCATCACCAGGGGTTTTTAAGAGGTGGGCTTCTTCTGACTTGGCCATATTGGTTTTTAGTTCATGAATTTGTAGTTCCAATGCAACAGTGGATTCTAGCATCCACATTTCCATCTTCTGATACGCGACATGTTGAGTGTTGAGCTCAGCTTGGAGAGACTTGACTTGATGCTCACTGTCCATCCTCATAGCTACCTGCTGTGATAATGCATCTTTCAGGTGCTCAATCTCCATTTGTTGAGTATCAAAGTGTGGCAGGGAGTTCATCACATTATCAACACGATTATATGGACGAAATGGAATGGAAGGAGCATTCTGTGTATTCAAGACTCTGTGAAGCCGTTGATGGATATCAGGGCTGCTGGTACCCTTGTTTGGATACTTCAGGTATGGACTGGTGGATGAGAGTTGATCTCACCTTTGAGCCATTTGGGTAGGAGAAATCAGAGGACAGAAATTTAACAATGATCCAATGGTGCAAGGGGCAACGTCCTGGTTTCCAACACTTACACAGGGGACATTGGTCTGGAGGAGTCCCAAAAGTAGGAGAGTAAGTAACTGTATGATTCGAATCCATTAACAAAGAGGGAAACAACAAGAAACAATAACTACTATAACTGACAGTTAGGAGCACTTCTCAACCAAAAAAAGAAACACACAGCTCATAAAAAATCACATGATACAAACCCAAATGTGGGATAAGGCGGCACTTGGTAATAAATCCAACACGTCAAGCACTGAGACAAAACAAAAATTTAAAGAGAAAAACATAAACAAAGCAGAACACTTAAAAATTGTAGCTGCCTTTCCAATGGAAAGAAAAAGGATCAGTATACATCAGTTGGTAGATTTGCACTGAAATCCAATTGCCGTCAGGGGAAACAACTATCCCAGCTGACTACCACCAAAGCTAAAACAAATCCAAATCCAAACCATCAAAAGAGACAACAAAGAATATTTCATTATCATGTCCAATCACAGTTGCCATGTAGAATCGTGGGCTGTAATTGTACTAGAAAACTATTTGACTCTGTAGAAGGTTTAACATAGAAGATAGGACAGCCCTGATTCTGGGAAAACAGTTAAAGAGAGAACATATATAAACATTGGTAATTCATCCAAGTAATCAATACTTTAGGTAACTCCAAGATGACCAACTCACATGGCTTCCAGCCAAAGCGAAGTCTTCAGGAACAGTGTAGTGCTCGACTTAGTGCATGGTGCTACCCTATTTGTCTCACTTATTAATTTCTATCTCATAGACAAAATAAACATCTCATTTTCATTGTTAGTTCTCAGCTCACTAAATAATAGTCTGTAATTGCCAGACATTCATGCTAGCCAACGGCATGGTATCATCACAGTGTCATAAAATATAAGTGCATGTACGTGGTGAAGATCAAACGAAAGTTTTATTATTTCCTTATGCGTAACCATATCCATAACTTAATAGGTCCACAATTTGGGCTGGTAAGATCTGCTGATCTCCAGGAGCTACGTGTTGCCCTGTACTTTGAGAAAGCACTCCCAAATTGTCGCCGAACTTAAGCAATTATTTTCATAATCAAAAAATACTAATAAGAAATAACAGAGGAGAAAGTGAACAGTAATTGAAGCTAGATAAAATCTATTAACCTTTTCTAACATTGTTTCTCAATTTATACACTAATAAATAATTACCTGTCTTTGTTTACAACTACAGTTAATCATTAGCTATTCATGTTATCAATTTCCCTCACAAATTAAATTTGAGCAACACGTTTAGCACCATCAAGGGGACATAACTAGCTTTCGTAAACCTAAGCTCAAAATTACTCTTACGTCATAATGACGTTAATACAATCAAAAATAAAATGAATAATAATCACGAAAATTCCCTGAGTGACTCTACAGTAGGTTCCTTTCCTATATCTGTTTGATTGTTGCTTCAGGTGTCTGTATTTTCTTTTGGTTTTCCCCTTTGTCCCTCTGCATCATTCTAAGTTTATGTCTGAGTTCTTCTAACTCTCATTCTTGTGCTTCACAATCTTCTTCTCTGCCTATTTCTATTTCAATCTTCTTCTCTGCCTATTTCTATTAGTCTGAGTTCATCTTTGAGTTGTTCTAGCTCTTGGGCTTGTAGATCATTATCTTGAATCAACTGTCTATTTTTATTTTCTAGTTGTTGATATGTTTTCTCCCATTTTTCATTTAGTTCTTGAAAATTTTTGTTGGACTCTGCTAATTGATTTGTTATAATCTTGATATTGTTTTGGAAATCTTTGTTCGACTTCCCAACTGACTATCCATCTCTATCTTGAGCTCACTTAATGCATTTTCACTATGTTGTTCTAGTTCTGCAACTTTTTCTATTAGCAGTTGTATCTTGCTTCTCAATATTGATTCTGTTTCATTATTATGTCTGAGAATATTTAAGTTTTCTGTCAAATTTGCCTCTGGGGACATGTGTAGGGTCCCTAATTCTGTGGGGGATGCGTCCGTTTCTGAACGTGATCTTCTTGGGGTATTGGTTGTTCTGCTTGTGCATTTCTTGGTGCTTCCTTTCTTTCCTCTTGTATTTGTCATTTTTAATTATGATTAGTAGTGGCTTGCATCTTGGTATGATTCTTTGTTCCTGAATCTGAGCAGGTTAGGTTTCTCCTTGATGGTGGTAGCTGACTACATGCTTTATTGATAGTTGGTGTTTACATTGCATGATTTACCTTGTCCATTCTACAGTGATATCATAGTTGAATTTCTTACTTCTTTGAGTTTAAGTAGTGAATTAAGACATTGACTTGTTGCTTATTCTTCTTTGTTCTTTAACCTGTCAAGGTCACCATGTAGCATCTGCTACTAAGCTCTAACTCATGTTGACTAATTCCTCTTGAATGTAATTCTGTGTTAAGTGCAGGTAGGGAGGTACTTTTACTAACTGCTTTACTCCATTAATACTCTTAGTTAACTTTGATTAACTATATAGTAATCAAACACTGTTTAGATG
>CABFPE010001266.1:23090-55558 GCA_900660155.1 Hofstenia miamia | reverse complement strand
TTGTGAAACCTTTTTATATTGGAAGTTAAAATACCAGGTTTCATAAGTTTTTTTGTACTTTTGTTACATTTTGATTTTTGAAAGATTATCTAATTTTTTCATGAAAAAATTTCTTTACGAAAATTCCCTGTGGAAAACGCCAAAAGAAGCAAATTGTCCGAACACATTAATACCAGCGTGTACTCTTCTATGGAATATCCTTATCTTTTTGTGAAATTGCTGGTAAGAAAAGTATAAAAAAATTAATTGTAATCGCCAAATGCATACGCTGTGTGAGTAAAAGTTGCTTGTGGCAGTGGATTTTAGTGTTTTTTTCTATTTGTGAAAGCTCGTTTGAAATTAAGCAGTTTAGAATAAACACTACACTAATATCGAATCCACACATAGCCATCCACATTATTTGACAGTACAGGCATTCTTCTTCTTCGATTGTACATTTCCCATTGCTTATTATATAGCTTTCTACGGCGGTTTGCATGCACAAAAATACTAATATGATAAAGCCGCCGATCGCAACAGGAATTCTATTTCTTGATTGTTCGAGATAGTATTGATTCGTTCGAGTTAGTGCGAAATATCGCATTATGGATGCGATCACAACAGCAAATGCGGCAAATGCTGTACTTACTTCATCTGTAACTCTGATGATTTTGCAAATTAGACTGTTTCTTGATGTGATGTAGTGATCTAAGTGTTCAATTGGCTGCAGTATGCCGTCAAAGAATAAACTGAAAATATTGAAAATGGCTAGCAACTTAAAACTCATTGTAGTCAACGGATCCAGTATTGATATTTTGTTCTTCGTAAGAATAAAATAGCAAATCACATTGCCAAATATTCCGAATGTTGATGTTATCAAAGTACTGTATTGTATCATGTCAGCAATTAAAATAATGTTTTCATTTTTACATTCAATATGTGTAGTTGTATTCATCGCTACACGGCTTTCATTTGTGTTTCCTGCGTTAACGTCGATTTAAGTTTTATAATTGTTTTTCTCTTTCCTGTCATTGGTTACTTTTGGAAAGAATTGCTATAGGCCCACTAAGAACTGCATTTGTGACATTTGTGGTGACACGGCAGAAACGAAGGATCATATCCTTACTGACATTGATGTGAAGACCTTGAACAAACAATAAATTTCCTAAAATAATTATGTTAATAATTATCTCATCTAGAGATGTTAATTTTATTTTCAATAAATTCCATCCAATAATTGTTTTTTTTAAAAGCAATTCTGTAAGGCACATCTTATAGGCATATTTAAGGACTTCTTGTTTCTAACATCTTGGGACTAGTCAAAGTAATGACAATTTGTTCAGCTACATATCAACGGGGCTTTGTTAGGGTAATTTCCATGAGCTTTGCTGATTAACAATTCAATTATCAATTGTTTGTTTTTTAGGAATGAAACTATGCTACTGACAGTAACACTTTATTGTATTTTGTAAATTTCGAACGATTGTAATCGATACAACACTGTACGTACACACTTTATACAAAGAAAGATACTTTTTATATACTGCGCAATATTAATGAAATTGACTTAAATCACAGGCGTAGCCAAGGGGGTGATAGGAGCCATGACCCCAAATTTTCCCCGAAGTTAAGCCTTTTGTTGGAAATATAATATAAATATAATTTGTAGAAAATTATATCAATTCTTA
The DNA here is from genome assembly GCA_900660155.1 of Hofstenia miamia. NCBI lineage: Eukaryota > Metazoa > Xenacoelomorpha > Acoela > Hofsteniidae > Hofstenia > Hofstenia miamia. The sequence goes on along the minus strand of CABFPE010001266.1, from coordinate 53,891 downwards.
TGAGCTTTTGTGTCTATAGGCTTCTACATCAGGTTGCGGCATCTTCAAACAAACACTTGGTGGTTCCCTTGAACTCATCTAATATTTGGCCCACACTTTTTTCCTGAGTATGTCACTGAATCATTCGAAATAGGATGGCACAAACCTAAACTGTAAACTATGTGAAATAACCAGGTCTCTCTCTGAAAGAATATTTTGAGGTTTTTATGTTTCATAACTTCCATGTTTTTTAAACCAAACAATTTACCTTTTATCCCTATTTCGTTTCTTTACTTTATTGACTTGGTTACTGCAATAGGGAAGTTTCAAATATATACTAGTCTTAGTTTCATCAGTTGGGTTTTTTATTTGATCTTTATTGCATAAAAACTTATAATTCGAGAACTTCTTGATAATTTTCTGTGGATAGCCATTTTTCTCTAATGTCTGAAAGATATTTTCAGTGGCAGCTGTTAAGTGTTTATAATTTGATGATGTTAGTTTAGCACGATTAAATAATGCTTTTATGGTGTTTGTTTTGTACGTTTTACTATAATATGAGCTGTATGGAATGTAGAGTCCAAAATTTGTTGACTTGATGTACCAATTGGTTTCATGATAGTCGTTGAAGTTATGTATGCAAACATCAAGAAAATTTAATTTGTTGTTGATTTGAGTTTCCATAGTAAATTTGATCTCTGGTAAAACGTTATTTAGGTAATTTAAATATTCTTTAGCTTCTTCTTGGTTATTAAAAATTGAAAATATATCATCCACATATCTTATATAAAATTCTGACTTTGTTACTGTTGCTGTTTCAAAATTTCTTTCAATGATATCCATTGCAAATGCTGCCATTGTTGGTCCTAAGGCTGATCCCATTGTCATTCCATTTATCTGTCTATACACCGTTTTATTAAATAGGAATGGTGTATTTAAACAACATTTTTCAAGTAATTTTTGCAAAGTAGCATGAGATATCATAATTTCGTCCTCTGGTATTATTCTCAATATATGATCGATTGTTTTTCTTACGATGTGAAAGCATTATTTACTAACATTCCCGTAACAACAGTAACAAAGTATAAAATTAATACCATCAAATGCTTACTTAATCGTATAATCAAAATTTCTTCAAATTACCAGAATTTAATTGAATCAATCTAATCTCTGAATTATATAAAATTTTGCAAGACAATGGCTATCCATATCGATTAATTAAGAGGCATGTTGATCAACAGCTAACAAAGAAACCTGAAGTAATATGTAACCAAGATCAATCTAATGATAAAGAACCAATATATTGGAAGTTGCCATACATTGAAGAGCACCAATAAAAAAATTAATGTGAAATTAAGATACACATGAATAAGACCAATATTAATAACTAAGAAGACCTGTAATATATTTCGCAACAAAGATCCGATTCAAGAGATGCTTGTTTCATCAATTGTATACAAGTTTACATGTGAAGAATGTCACCATTCTTACATCGGTGAAACAAAGCGACATCTTCAAACTCGGGTTAATGAACATCTTTCAGGGCACTTAAATTCCGAAATTTATACTCACCAACATCGAGCAAACATCAATAATTTTAAGATCATTATGAAAACACCTAATACTAAGATTTCTGAAGCCCTAATTATTAAGAACTCAAATAAACAAAGACTAATGAATAAACAAAGAACGACCAACATATTGAATATCTTTTAGTGTATGCATATTTAACAAAATTAAATGTAGTGAATTGTAAATTATANAAAGCCACATATTCAAAATCAGGTTAATGAACATCTATCAGGGCACTATCATCTACCAGGGAAATTTATACTCACCAACATCGAGCAAACATCAATAATTTTAAGATCATTATGAAAACACCTAATACTACGATTTCTGAAGCCCTAATTATTAAGAACTCAAATAAACAAAGACTAATGAATAAACAAAGAACGACCAACATATTGAATATCTTTTAGTGTATGCATATTTAACAAAATTAAATGTAGTGAATTGTAAATTATATTACCACAAAATTTGTATTGACGATGATTTTAAATCGAAACCGGTCGCATAGTATAAATCTGAGCACAATAGTATCAATATATATATATATATATTAGAAATATTTCGTGTATTCAAACATTTCGAGTAAGTAGGTGGTTATAGTATTTTAGGCCGCAGCTCTACCGTGTATCGTGTATCGTGAACACTGGTATAATTAACAATCACAACACACTCGCATTCACCGTAACTGACTTAAAACACTATTTAATATAATCTGTTGATACATTTCTAAAGTCAAACAAAGTCTCAACAACTTTGTCTGTAATGCCATCTAAACTTTAAATTTCGGCAGAACTGACTGTTTACGTATCGTACTGCTTTGCATTTCTGACATTAGCATAAACAACCAAAAGTTTAGAAAGCGCCTATGTTGATCAAATCTCCATCTGGATAAACAAATACTTGACTACAGATATCTCCATATAAATAAAGCGTTAGCTGTCACTTGTTATTTCCAAACAGTTCAATATAAAAATAGCATTTTGAAACTAGTGTACACAGTATTATTTCTGCTAATACATTAAAGTCTTTTTGAAGTATATTACTAGATAAATTTTAAGCTTGGAAATTATGCCACAAACGTACATATAAGTTTCTTCTGATTACTGTATTACCAATTTGAAATCAATAAATAGTGCAATTGAACAGAAGCAGTTGGTTTATTCTGTTAAGATAGGCATGAAATTATTCAATTTGTGATTGTATATCTGTTGTTTTTAATAACTAGTTACTTTCACTTGAATAAGTTGCTCTATCGCTTACACCAGCGCCTAGTCATAAATGTCAGGTGGAGAAATGATCCGTTCCAAAGATCTCTCTTGCATGAATCCCTAAATAGATTGTTCATTTTATACACATTTGATCAATCTAAGTTGTCAGCATATATAGTGGTTGAGATTGTGGATTGCATTAAATTTTCTACTTGGTAGATGCACAAAATAATCACAGTGAGAAGTATGGCTAGCAATATAATTACTTTAAATATTGTCTCAAGTATATATATATATATATATACATGTATATATGTGTGTGTGTATTAGGCGCTTTGTATTATAAAACAGAAAAACATGATTATACTTAGAAACAAACTTCAGCAATAACTAAAAATCTTTTTTGGAAATATTATTTCCGATTTGCTAACTTCCTTTTTTGCCTAAAATTTCTTCATTCGACTCATAATCACGCTTAATTATTCTTATTGTTCTTGCTTTGCACGGCTTTTTTAGAACAACTCGCAGAATTTGGTGGTTGTTCCTCAGAATTTTCATGTAGTTCTTTTTTATGATAGCTCATCATCTTGAGAAAGTTTTCTAATGAATTTTTGACATAGTGAGCATGAGCTGTTTGCTCAGTGGCCTGTGTGAGTATAATGAGCAGTGATTAGTTCTTTAGGAAGATTTCCCTTATTTTGACCCACGTAGGCAAGACTAGGAATGCTGTTGAATAATTATTTCTAAAAGTACAATTTTGTATTTTTTAGAGGGTGGGTACTACTCACTTCGATTTTTGGGTTATTGCTCTGAAAATATTTTGGGTTTTTACTCTAAGTGATTTGGTTCGTAATCGCTTTCCAAGTAAGCAAATATGCCCAACATTTCTTCGATTGGTTATAAGAAGATATGAAAATAACGGTGATAATATCAGCTTTATCATTTTGTTAGCTAATATAAATCATTGATACAAAAATCTATGATTTCAACGGTGTACGGTATTTACCTCGACTCTGATTTATCTTGTCGGCCAATCAAAATTTAACAATACTGAGGTAAAATTTAGCCATGGTTCTAGTTTAAATTAATCTAATATTTTTTAGGTTTTAGTGTTTGTAGTGATAATTGTTGCTATTCAAATTTCTATTATTAAAAGTAAATATACGCAGGAAACTGTTTTCAGTAGGGTGTTAATTCAATGCGTATGTAATTGGCCTCCGTTACACTTGATGAGCATGTAAATAGGCCAGGGAGTATTCGAGCGGATATTGGGGCGGGTTTTATATAATCTAACACTGAGCTTATATAATAATAATTTTACATTAAACTAACGTTAACATCAAAGTACACAATACAATTTACATCAATATTATTGATAAACCACGGGTGAATAAGTTTAGGGTTTTGTCTTTTCTAAATTAGTTTAGAAACGTCCGTGATGTAAAGCTGTCAAATATATTTATGTATTTATATATAGCATATTTATATAATTTATCAAATAATATTACACTCTATTGTAATCATTACATCTGATGAAACTCTTTGAAATGAAAAAAAGAAATAGTTCAACCTAGATTATGGCATTTTCAAACAAAGACTATTTAAACTAACAAATTCAAAATTATTGTTTGGAATGAAATATCTAATAAATCTTATTACTTTCTTGATGTTGATTAGTTGGCTATAGTGTATGTTAGAAGCTGCTCTACATCAAAAACCAAGTGGGTTTTGCCAACCCTAATTTTTCTGTTTGTATTTTCTTTGTAAAATGTCTTTTTAACGTTAAATTTGACCAACCCTGTTCAAATTACAGTGAATTCCCAAATTGCTAGATTTCAATTTTGTCGGCAGACAAATTATAGATAGAAATAACCTAACATTGTATTTTACCAATGTTGCATGCAGTTTCCAAAACTTCATTTACAATAATAACTTTTGGTGTAGCAGTATTTATGAAATTTTAAATTTTGTTTCTTGGGCTATCGTGTTTTCTCTCAGTTTTCATGAACATTGTATGAAGTAATGTGATCACTTCTGTACGAAATCTCTTTGAGGAGAACGCCAATAAAGGCAGATTGTTGGTACAGAATAGTACCAAAGAGAATTCTTCTAATGAAATCAAGATATCGTTAACGCAGTTATTAAATGTAAATGTATATACTAGGGTTACTAAAGATGGAGTTACTAGGCAAGGTAAGCAAAAGTTGATAGTAAGTGCAAAGTGCATGCGATGAGTGAGTATTAGTTGTTTACGAGAATGGATATGTTGTGACTCTTTATTTATGTTTGAAAGTCTTTTTGAAATTGAAAAAATCAGTAGCAAAATGATACCTGCATTCAATAAAACAAATGGCATCCAAACCATTATGCAGATTTTGCAGTCATTCCTATATATACACGTGCCATTCGTTATACTGTAGCTTCCTTGAAGTGATATTTCAATACAAGAATACAATATTATTGTAAAACATGCAATAGCAATATATGCGCTTTTCTTTAGCTGTTCGTGATGGTACCAATTCGGTACAATTAGTGCAATCAATCTAATCGTGCATGCAATAACTACTGCAAAACCTGCGTTTATTGTTGTTGCTACATCTGTAGCCATAAAGATTTTACAAGTTAGTTCATTTTTCGTTGTAATCAACCGATTTAACGCGTCAAATCGCTGAAGGATTCCGTCAAACAATAAACTTAAGTTGCTGCAAATCGCCAACCACTTAAAAATCATCATTGATAGACTGTCGAGAATCTTTGGTTTTTTATTAGGATTGAATAGCAGAGTGTGTTGATAAGTATACCATAACATGCTGTTGCAATTGTTGTATAACGTATGACAAAGGCAACTTGGTTAGTTGCTTCATTAGTACATTTCGTGGTGTTGAATTCATTGTTCATTTATATGGATTACCGCGTAGCACTGTTGCGATTTACCAATTAACATGAGAAAATGCATAGCATTTTGGAATTCGCTATATTCGATCCTGTTCCTATAGTGTAATTATAATCACTATTAACTTAGTCTGAAAACCATTAGTTCTACCTATTTTAATATTTAGTAATGCAGCTTGATAGGTTACATATTTATATGCAGTTAAGAAATACTTTTTATGCACATCTTTCTCGAAATCTAACTCCATGCACGGATTTGTTGAAATTCTAGCTCCTGATAAAATCTTAACAATTGTGTAGAATTTCAAAAATATTGGTTGATATTTACTTAAATTAGAAATGGCAAAATGCCATCACAAAGACACAATAACGAGTGGGTTTAAATCCCTTAGTAGATATTTTGTGTATCACATCTTTTTACTTAAGGATCGATGATTTAATTTTGATTTGTATATGCATGATTTCTATATTTTAATACTATTTGTTTGTTCTATATTTATCTGCAGAGTGTGCCAAAGCTATCCTGTCCTCTTTGGCACCAATTTTGGATACGTATTTTCAAACATTTAATATACCAAAAAGGCATATAGATTATTATGCATCAATACATTTAATCAATACCGCTTCGAGAAGTTAAGAAAAACTACAGCCAAAAGAAAAGTGAAGATATCAGTTGAGAAAGTTTTTTTTCAGATGAAACTGTCTTTAATATTGAGCATCTCTATGTTTAGCAACATTCTAGTCATCATTTTTAAATGATTCTGTCACAACTTGGGCAGAGATTTTGTACAATCACGATTACGATTATTATTCAATTTGTAAATCGATTTCGATTACGTTGCCGATGCTTAGTTATTTTTATAAATTTCAACACTTTGTCAAAAAAATATAAATATCTTCGAAGACGCTCTGATCTATGTTTCAATAGATTGTTGCTGCACCTAGTTTTGCAATTGATATCACTTTCGCTGGATTAAAACAAAGCGCTAAATGCACTTATCCGAAACATATAGGCCTAGGTAGTTTTGATTATATATTGCAGTTAAAGATGTACACATTTAAACGAACGTTTAAATAAATATTGCAATAGAGTGATTATGAATTAATCTACTTTTTTTGAACTTTTTGACAAACAAAAAGACTGTTCTTCCATATAACGATCAAATCGTATGAGAATGGGTTGAAATTGGCCTGCCCCAAAGGGAGCCCAGGCGCAAGCCCCCCCGCTAAATACGTCCCTGAGCCAGATCGCCAGATTTTAATCAATTATAGTTTGGTAATGGCTTTATCTTCGTGATATAGTCTATACAAGACAGCTTCGAAGCTATTGAAAACTAAAACAGTCCCGGGAAAGCAGCATTGTAGAAATTCTTTGAGTTCATTTTATAAAAAGGTATCTGCATTAATTTTTGTTGAGCTGTGAATAGTGAGTAATTCGAATGGATAAAGACATTCTCAATCTCTCTTATAGGCTATTGAACAATTGAAAATGTCTTAGACGATTTTGGTTTGCAAATTTTTTAAATTATCACAAACTTAGTTTTTAAATGTATATGAAGTATTTCAAATTAGAGATTGGAGGAATACTACAATTTATATAACTTCTCGAATACATAAAACGTTATTTAAATCATAGTTGATGATTTAAATTTCTCCTAAAATATAAAAATATTAACTATTTCACTGAATTAATTTCTAAATTCCAAAGAGGATGTAAATATTTCAAGTTGGCTTGTTACGATTTGTTAAAATAGACAGTGTTTTCCATTCCTGTGTATATCTGAAAGTTGAGAAAAATTAATTTGAACCACAATTTACGTAGCGGTCTCGCGAGTATTCAAGGCATTGTTGTGAAAGAAATTTAATAGTTTAATTGGCGTAAACTTAAAGTTTCATCAAACCTCAATTTGATCATTGATTTCCAAACGCCCCTAAGCTACTCATTTACATTTTTGTTGATTAACAATATCAAATTCATTTGAAAATGAACTTAATAAAGTTTTAATAAAAAAATCGATTGTAAATGTTCATATAAATTCAACTTGCATTAACTGTGTCGCATATGCAATCTATTTGTTTTATTCAAAATTTTTGAACTATTTGATGTCAGAAATGAGTTTCTAAGTACTGATAAAATTTGTTTCTGTTTCGTAACTTGTGAGCTCATAGAAATCAGGAAAGTTAATTGTATTTGAAATATTACTAGGGATTGGTGATTAATTGATTAATTTGTTCGATTAAAAATTGATTGTTCAACTAATTCGATTTATTTTTGGGGCTATTAATCGTTACCAGATTTATAGAAGAAATTCTTTATTTTTTTAGATGTTCTCGCAATGAAAAGTTGAATTCAAATATGTCTAAGCTGTAGGGATTTTATTGTACAAATTCAATTCAATATATAGTAGAGCCCTGCGCGCGGAATAAACAGAGCACCCGTACCGCACTCACACAATCTTCACTACGCACTGTATATTAGAATTTCAAAAACACAATTCACCCCAAAAAATGATTTTTATAAAAAATTATTTTTTTTAAATATGAAGCACACATACAATTCTTAGAAAGTCAAAATTTACCAATTTATGTCTATCTACAACAACTGTCTATGCAAGTCGGGATTTAAATTTCCTTCATGTAAAACAAAACGTTCGAATATTACGATTTATTCATTGAAATGGTCAGTTTGGGTGCAGACGTGCCAAAATTCATTTTTCATCGGATTTGTACAGATTGAAAAGTTAGTTTCTATTGTTGGTTAGTTACTTTTAAAAACGATAATCACACGTATACACATTCCTTGTTTTGAAAAAAAAGTTCATTATTTGAACTCAGAATTTAGAAGAACTACCCTATACATACATTTACTGAGAGTAGATGTGTGGTTGTATAAAGCAGATCCAAAGAGTCCCCGAAAGTCCAATTTTCATTCTTTGAATTAGAGAGCGACTCTGAGTCAACTGATCAGCTTTTGTAAATTGTTGTGTGGCTCAGAATGATTAATTTTTTATTTTTATGTAGGTGTTTAAGAAATTGGCATTTGGTGATTATTCTAAGATTAAAATTAATATTCCGAAGGAGTGGGGGAATTTTTTTAAGCACTGACTATAAAAAATATATTTCTATTAATGGAAAAGCTTACTGCAATTATTCCCTAAGCAAAGTCTATTAAATAAATTATTTCTATTTTTTTACTTAAAATTTTTGTAATCAAACAATTTCAGATAGATCCTAGAAGTTTTTTGCTCAGCATGCCACATTGCGTTGTTTCCCTTGACTGTGTCTGTTGATTACACGCATTTCATTACATGTCGTTTTAATTCACTACATTGATTTATATGATTGAGCAGTGACCACAATTTCTTACTCAATATTTATTCTATTCCCAACCAGAAATTCAAAATAATTTATTTCGGAAATCATATTCTAAAATACATAATTTAAGGCTCCCTAAATGTCCCTACAATCGTTTTTTCACTATTGTGCTTGAAAATTCCAAATTTCACCTGTAATATACGACTAATTTCAATTCATGCCTCCTATGCAATTAATATCGACGTAGGCTTTGAAAACCTATACAATAAAAGTTCGAATTTTAGTTATAGCAAACATTGATTGATTGATTGATGTATAGTTGAAACAGAAATTTATCGTAATTCGANACAGACTCAATATTTATTCTATTCCCAACCAGAAATTCAAAATAATTTATTTCGGAAATCATATTCTAAAATACATAATTTAAGGCTCCCTAAATGTCCCTACAATCGTTTTTTCACTATTGTGCTTGAAAATTCCAAATTTCACCTGTAATATACGACTAATTTCAATTCATGCCTCCTATGCAATTAATATCGACGTAGGCTTTGAAAACCTATACAATAAAAGTTCGAATTTTAGTTATAGCAAACATTGATTGATTGATTGATGTATAGTTGAAACAGAAATTTATCGTAATTCGAACCGAAGAAATTCAAAAAGTTTGTATTTGTTTAAATTCTTCCTAAGATTTGATTACATTGGAAGTAGGAACATACAAATGGTTTAATTATCGGAATATATCTATAGAGTTTGGTTAAATTGGAGGCACTATATTTAGAAATGCATTACGATTTTCAACTAAACTTTGTGCTTAACTTTTAATTTTGGTTGAACTTCTCCAATGTATCATTGAAACTACGTTCAAAAATATGTCCGGGGTTTGATTGAATATTTCCTGAAATGAATATTTTAAATTTTAGAGGGGCCTGTAACTGCTTTATCAATAAGGAGTAAATTTCAATTGTGTAGGGGTTTGGACAATATTTAAATCTTTGGAAAAGGTGCTCCTTAGAGATTTGTAAAATTCTAAGTCAATTTGCTCATTAAACGCAAGTGAAAAATATTTAAATTTTCTATTATTTTGGAAATTCGGTTTGTTCCGGTGTATGCTATAAGTATCGGTAAAAAGTATTGATCTAAGATTTTGATTGAAGGCTTTCATTACAATCTAAATACTCATTATTTCGAATTCTTATAAACTATCCGTTATGTTATTAATTCAATATTGAATTTAATATTTTTTATTTTTCTACTACTTACAGCATATCGTCGGAATTAAGTTAATTTTGCATTCACGTTACACCCATATATCATCAATTAAGTTTAATTTTGAAAAATAACAGATACTCTTTCTTTGAGGGTTTTTTCACTATCGTTCTGGTGGTTTGTGTTTGTGGCTCCTAAATATTTCCTTAATGTCGATGATATTTGGTGAAACAATGCTATTACATCTCTGAAAAACTTGTCACTGAACATGGAAGCATTATAAGGTTATCAGAACACATTAACACTAAGAAAAACTCTTCAAATGTGTACAAAACGTTAAGCATGCATGGGTTAAATGCTCTTGAGTAAATAGTTGCTGCGGTGTGTAAGATCGTAGTTGATGGGTAAAGCAAAGAAAAGTCTACTGTAATTGCAAGTACCAAGCGTTCACCTAGGATTAACTGCTTGTGGCAATTCATATGACCCCATTTATCTATTTGTTCAATTTTTCTTAAAATGAACCAGTTCAATAGGGCCATTATTGCCATCACACCGAAGTTCATTGTCCTCCACATGATTTCGCAATGCAAACAATCATTGTATGTAATAATACATTTTCCATTTCTTAAATCTTTTACCCCTGCCATAGGAACTTGAACATAGGAGTACTAGGACTGTAGTGCATCCAAATGCAGAATGGACTCGTTTGCTTGTTCACTGTAGTACTGAACGGGCTGCCACAATGCAAACCATCTGATGAAACTGATTATGAGTGTTGCAAAAGCTGCACCTATGTCATGATTATTTTGCAGGTAGCTTCGTTTCCGTTTATAATCAATTGATTAATTTTATCATTTGGTTGAATAAACCCATGGATAAACCCATGAAATATTTAACTTAGTATGTTGCAAATGGCCAACCACTAAAGCGTGACATTGTCAGAAAGTCGAAGATAATCCATTCTTTACTTGTGAAAACTAAATAACAAATAAAATTGCAAGTCAAACCAAAGCATGAGGTAGACGTTGTTGCGTATTTTATAGTTGTAGAATGCTTTTAATTAATTTTCAATCTATTGTCGTTGAGTTCATACAAGGCCTTCTATAATAGAAGGCCTTGGTTCATATTTAGTTAGTTTTACTACCAAAGCGTCAAAAAAATTTTGCTTAGTAACGCCAACTTAATGGCAGATCAGTTTATCTAGTTTACAGCGACTTCAAACAATTATATTTGAATATGCATCTTAATAAAGTCTATTTATTATTTTAAGTTCCCCTGAAACGATTAGTAATTTCAAATTAAATTTCAAAAAATATGTTTAATTTCAAAAGGCCACAATTAAAATGGGAAATTCACTTTTCTATTTTTTTTAGTTTGATGACAAATTAGCATTCGAATTATTAGTGAATTTAAGAATTTCCCGAAACTCAACACTGAGAATTATGAAAAGATTTGCCTACTACTAATTTTGTTACTTTGCCATAAAGATATAATACAATATGCCCAGGCATGGCCTATATAAGTTTATAACCATTTAAAGTAGTATAAGAAAGTAGTAGGCCTGTACAAAAAAAGTTTATTTCATAGGATTGTGATGGGTTTCTAATGAAATTAAACTGTCCTAGAAAACATGAAAAAGAAATTTTGCACAGAAAAATTAGTTATAAGTTTTCGTCATTCAGCGCATCCTCTATTTCGCGATTAGCGGTCACTATATCAACCTCCCTTTTTTCTGCCAATATAAATTTTTAGTTTGTTCCATTAATTTCTGCTATTAAAACTGCTCCTCTTAGGTCAATAACCGGTGATTCTTTGGATTTCTATTTATAGTAAAGCATGAATTCAATTCGCATCATCTAATGTATTATTAAAAACTAGATTTCTTAGATATATGTTCTACGGAATCTCCGGCTTTTCGGATTTTCTTCCCCATTTTCCGTAGTCGTCCACTCAAAGTTTAATATTCGAATTTTGTCAAGATTTACATATCAATAATTTATTTAACTTCTTCCAGTCTCATTTTTTGGTAAAATTATGTTTAAAATTATTGTATTCAGTGGATTATTATTAAAAATACTTTCTTAAATGTTGTAAACGAAAACGCCTGACATGCATTAATGATGGCTTTGTGAATTCATTCACTTAAATATAACACTTGACAAGGCGTACCAAAGACGCCTTTCTCTTGAACTTGTTCACCTAGCATGTTTGATAACTAAGCTAACAGTGAACACATTTTGCAGACTTTTTACTATTATTACAACAGGTAGTTTGTTGTTTCACTGATTTATCTGGAATAGTTATAAACTTTTTTTAAAATGACAGAGCATTTACAGCAAATTTGATGTCTCTAATGTAAGAAATACAATAGTTTTATTTTCTTTTCTACCTAGGGAATGGGCTATGTATGTTTAAACAATTTCTAGTATAAATTCCATATTGTAGTAAAAAATCTAGGTATATGATCTGCGTATATGATAAATATATGATAAATATGATAAATATGCATTTCTTTTGTATAAAAGAATTATTTCTAACAAATATCAAACTTGAATTCAAATTTCAAATCAAAGTTTGAAAGGTATTTAAATTTCCAACTTAATTTTTATCAAACTGAAAGTCCCGTATAGAAGTTGTTCTAAAAGTATGCTACCTATTTACTTTTCTTCTGCAGCGAGCAAATTTCATTCGAAATTACTGACACTAAATGTAGATTCTGGCAATATATTTGAAACTGTTGGTGTGCCGTCAGACCCCTTAAGTCATCGATTACTGCAAAATGAATTTCGTGGCGCATTCATGGAATTTTGCGACGAAATCCGCATTCGTGCAATAGCTGAATTCGATCGCCTCGGCAGGTTGTGCTTGCAGCAAAGGTGATCATACTTCGAACTTTGATAATTCATTCAAATTTTTGGATAAATAGGTTTTAAATAATGGGTTTTCATCAGTCTTCAATATTTTGGTATTTTTTCAAGATCGATTTTTTCTTTAATACGCATTCATTTTGTTGATTGAATAGAATGGTATATCTATGTTGGATATTTATTGCTTACATATCAAACAAATTGCCAGAAACTCGACTATTATGTGTCCAAGTTTCAGCAACTTTGGCTGAAATGTGCTTGATCATCAGCGGAATATTTCATTGTCACAAGAACCTTCCCCCAACCCCTCCCCCACAGCCAAACATCCATTATATCAAATGTACAAATTAATCAGAAATTGATAGCTATTTTATTACATTCCACACCCTTTCCGATTGTCTTATAACTTTTGATTTTTTTGATATTTAAGTATGGAACTTAAATATTTATAAGTCAGCATAAATTCATAATTGAGCTCTACTACAGTGTGATTTATATTTTAGAGTAAATAATAATAGATCAAAATATTTCAATTGTTTCTTTATATATTCTTTATACATAAAACTTTCTGGAACTATATTTTAAATGACCCTTTCTAATTATTTTATTTTATTACTTTGTGTTGAAGCTGGTTCTTTCCTTTCGCTAAATATTTTTATTAAACCATCAAACATTTGAAACTTGGCCTAATGTTGCATTTTCATTGCGATTATTTCTTATTAGTAAAGTCGGAATTTCATTTTCCTCTATAGTACACAGCGATAATTATTCATCTTTTTCGCGTTTCGTCCTTCTTAATTTTTGTATAAATTAAAAATCATGTTTAATTTCTCAAGTGTACTCCAACTAAACTACATGCGAATTTATGAGAGGAAATTATTTTATGATATCCAAAACTCATGTTTCAAATTATTTAACTTATTGGTTTGTGTAAAGTCGGTTTGAATGTAAATGATTTTGCATTCTTAATTATATTTTACATATATTATTTTGCAAATGAATCAAATTTTATTTTTTAGCTTCGGGACTTCAAATTATTATTCAAATCATCAACTAATGAATAGGTTTATCCACTTTTCTGAGAAAGAGTTTTGCAGGATTTTGTTCGCGATGATATTTTCTTAATTTTTGTTTTCTTCCTGCTGAAGATTGCGAAGATCTCGTTTCGGAATCTCTCACCAGTAAAGAAGTAAACTAGGAGATTGTTTGAGCAGACGAGTACCAAACAGTACTCTTCCATTGCGTACAAAACTGTTATCGTGCATATTTCAATGTATTTCTGTAGAGAGGCTGTTATTGTGCTCAGCACCGTTGCAGATCCATATAAAATGAGAAAGTTCACTGACACCATAAATAGCATTCGTTTTGCAAATGTTTCTTGTACATCTGAAATAACTTTGCTTTTCTTTTTTCTGATTTTCGATATCTTCTTTGATAGTAAACAGTTGCAAAGTATGACTGTTATAATTGGAATTGTAGTAATGATTACCCAAGTTACAATCGCTGTATAATGATAATCATTCGAGACGCAACTGCCACTCTTTATTTGATAAAAGCCCAAAAAGCTTACGTAGACAATTCCAACAATAACCGCCGACAGCAACCCCAATGATAAAATAAATTTTTTTTTGTTCCCTTGCCAATTGTGATATCTGATGGGCTGAAATAATGCAAGCATTCGATTGAATGAAATCATCACTACAGCCCATTCCGCAAGTGCCGTTGTTGCCGCATCAGTAGTCATTATAAATTCGCATAGAAAGCTGTTATAACTTACCATTTTTTCCATGAAAAAGTCAATAGGAGCAAGCACACCATCGAATAGCAGGCTCATTATATTGCAAACTGCTAGCCATTGAAAGCAGAGCGCTGTCGAAGGATCATGAATTTTGAGTTTCTTAATGTCGAAAATGTAGAAACAGATTGCATTGCCAAACAGTCCAAGGAAGGCCGTCACTATATTTACGTAGTTTATTATTCGCAAAAATTGATTGATGTATTCATTTCCACAAGCATGCGTAGTTACATTCATAATTGCATCTTCGTCATTGTTTTTACCTCGCTATTAAAGGCGTTTAACTATTTCGAAAAAAGTTTTAGTTCAAAAAACTGTTGTCTAATTGACCTAAATGTACTTTTGAGATTCCTTCGAGTTTCGACAAATTCAGATTATCAAAACTAACTAAGCACATATTTTTAAGGTCACTATTTAAAATATTTTTTCGGCTAAATTATTTGTATGTGTCAAGGTCAAAAATTTCAATAATTATGAAATATTAGTATTTATTATCGGAATACCAATCTGAAACTTCACATTTTTTCATTTCAATTTGCATTTAGTCTTTGATTCATTTTAGTTATAATGTCAAACGAGGATGAGAAAAAAGAAGTGTTTATCAACATTGAAGCATTACAAGAACATATGATTAGTGAAGTATGTCTAGATGGCACAGAAAAATATATTACCCCAATAACCTACAATGAAGCCATGGTGAAAATTTCCAATCAGCTGAGCTTTACTGGGGATGAAGATGTTAATGAAGTTGAAGAAGGTATCGCATTTTTAGAATTTGTTTTTATAATGTATGCAATGTGCAGTTTAGAGTTAAAAACAGAAAGCGTAAACATACAGGTCAGCACATAAGTTTCTAATCTCCTTTAATATTGACATAACATATTACTATATTTTATTAAGTTATGTGTTCGATCAGAGTAGGTGCAATTTTATTTTGTCTGAGTTTTGGAAAAGGTTCAGCTCTCCTTTCATCAATAAATAAGAGGTCTCCTAATTCTGAAAACAGCAGTGTCGTCACAAAGATCTTCCTCTTTTAATATTTGACAAAATCTATACCAATAATGCAGTATTGCCTCTTGCATTAATCGAACAAATTTTTGAATTGTTTGCCTTGAAACCGTTATATTTGGAGATACCAATAAATTGCTTATTAGGGTGGGCCGAAAATATTTTTTGCAAGTTTTGATATTGCCTAGTGATTTAAAGTTGATAAGTTACATAATAATATGCAATAAAAATGTCATCGCAACATTCGAAATTTTAGTGGTGCCTCAGTGCATCTCTAAATTTCGAAAATAGGTAAAAAAAATATATTAATTCATTTTTAATTATTTTTTCGTAAGGTGATATTTTAGTTACGCCTTAGTGAATTACTGGTTTTCCAAGTGATATGCTATAATCTGAAAGTTTAAATTTGTTGTTTGTCAGACAATTACAGGAACCTCAATGCACCTCAAAATTACTCTAAATAATAAAATTATATAAATTTATAGTATTTAGCATTTTATTTAAATATTATTTTATTAATAATTTTAATAACCCCTAGGGAAATATTTATGAAGAAAACCTTTAGGAACAAGAAATAAGAAACAGATAGTTTCTAAACTTATAATAATAGGTGTCTCAACTCAATTAATAAAATGTACTTTTTCTCTCAGAAAGATTGTAACAGGTATGGTCCAATAGGCGATTTATTGTGCGCGGTGGCAACTGACAAGCATTGCCGTTAATCAGTATAATGACAAAAACTGGCTTGGAAGGGTGTGACATTGTGTACTTTTCGCTCGTTTAGATTGCAACATGCATCGAACTCCTGTTTGTGTTCGTACACGCCACTCATTCACGTGTCCATTATTTGGTAAAGTTTGTGAGTTGCCAGAGAACCAACTTCCAACTCTTTAAGATGTATTAAAGACTTTACTGTACAAAAAATATGAGAAGAATCAAGACTCTGGTAAGGATGAATATGTCATAGTACTTGCAAAGCTGGCAGTCTCTACAATACTTGATATTTATAAGAGAGCATCGATCCCGACATTATCTGAGCAGATAATTGTAACGATGATTACCAATTATCACCAGAAATATCGCAACTTAATGAGAAATTATAAGAGACTGCAATAAAGTTAGCTTCCAAAATAATACGAAAGAATTCATTGATGATTCAAGAAAATTATTTGATTTCGCGTATTGCAAATGTTATTTAACACCACTTTATGCTTCTAACGTACTATTATCCTGATGTAGACTGTATTACGCCAACTGGAGAAAGGTTCAGTCCACTGATAGTGTCAGTCGACTTGCTCTTCTCTTTGATCAATGAAAGCTAGCGTACAATTGTTCATACTAGAGGCGCAGTCTTTCTGCGTTTACTGTGTAGTGTTGACTTTGGTCGAGGATGATGCTGAATATAATTTTTATCCTAACCAATTATACTTTTGGTTTATGCTAATGTGCTAAAATCTATCCCCCATCCTCCCTCCCCTAATAATCAATCATGATATAACTTTATCATGTAGGCGCTATGCAGTTAAGAAAAGTTAGACATTTCATCAAAAAACTTTATTTTACTTGCTAAAAAAGCTTACTTTATATAACACTCATATGTTGCGATACTCAGGTCCACATGAATTAAAGAAGCATGATTTCTCAGTTGCCTTTGCATTGGGTTCATCGCGTAATTGCTTTTCTTCATAATTTCAAAAGATATGCTGAATTTCCATCTTAACCTTTGGCCGGTATGCTCGGGATAGGTTCCTCAAATTTTCGGAAACATGATTTCCAAAAGCCAAGCAGTCGTTGTGTCTATCATGTTTGTTTTTCTTCTTTTACTAATTGGCTCGAGATTTTCAACACTTCAGTAAAAGGTGATAAGAGTTTCAGAAGAATTTGACGCATACTTGATTAGAGCGATAGATTGGTAATGCTTCCAAATGATCGGCTTGGATCTTCCTCCAAAATTTTTTGTTTCTCAGTTTTTAGCTCGCAGTCGCATATACTCATCCCGTAGTTATTTGCATTTTCTTGCATTCTGTTTCGTTTTTCTCTATTCTGATAGCTGAGACTAAGAGAATCGGGATTGTCTCGTTCCATTAGTTGTTCGCTGTCTTTGTATCATTGAACTTTTGCTTTTAACCATCCACAAATGCTCGTACTTCCGAACCTTTTCAATTAATAATTCTTCAAACAAATCACTATTTGTTACAGATTCCATTACAATCAGATCAGTCGAATTCTTCAGCTCTATGTTGTAACAATCAACTCGTCCAGAGAACTAAAGATTGTAGAGCATTATTTAATGCACTGCTATGCTCCAATGTGGTTCAAAATCAAAACTCGATCTGATGCAAGTTATGGAGCCCAACATGTTTATGAAACATTGCACTTTCTCAATGAGATGGACGAATTTTTCAAAAAGAGACATATTTGATATAGTTAAGCCTGTGATTCAAAGAAATGCGTTCTTCGCTCATTCGAAGAACATATTGCTATGCATGATAACGGATGAAAGAGAATTTGTTCGCGAGCTGGGATGGCGAGGAATTCTGAAAGCACGCAATGAAACAGTGTAGCAATCAGAAAATTCAAAGTTCCCACATTGAATATTCAATGTAACGCTTATATCAATTTCATTGATTGGTCGTCTGAGATCTTTGAACCACAAAGGAAATTCCTAATGATGTTATCATTGATAACATTTCCAGCAAAAAGCTACGTTTACTGGGGACTCATACCTTTGTCACACACAAGTAGTTGAAAAAGCTATAAATCTGGTAACACAATCATCTTCTGCTGTTTGTGGACAAGAAGCTAGAGAAGGATTTATACATAATCGAATCGCTTCCAAAAGTAGAATGTCAAGTTTCGAGATGAAAAAACAATATGTTGCCAAAAATATATAGCTTTTCATGTTTGTCAAAATGTTTATGGTTTATGAATTTTGTAACGAAGTTTTTAGTTAGTTTTCCATGGGAGTTTATTCGTCATAAGTGAATATTATACTTGGTTTTGTTCTGTACTTAAAGGAAATTTCTAAATACAATAGTATATTCAATAACTATACACTTATTGTTTCATTTCCTCCTACATTTTTTTGGTTACTTAGATGTGCAGTATATTGTTGAGGCACCTGAAAAATTTGTTTGTATTAGCAAAATTTTATTTTGATATGAAGTAGAGTATCATCTATAGTATTTTATCACTAGGCATAATGAAAAATATGCTTTTTATCATCAAAATTTTTATTATTAGAAAAAAATGACCAAAATTTATTGATTTAAAATTTTTTATCTCTTTGAGGCACCTCACGAAATTCAAAATATTGAGACTTTTTTATATGAAAATCTTCGAAAAATGCTTATCTAACTGAATTTCAGTCAGCATAGTGACCAATTTTCTCAATATTTATTAAATTACATTTTTTGCACTGAAAATTGCAATTTCCTCCCATATCTCATTTTCAGGACCCTTGAGGCACTTCAATGACTTGGTAAATATTATTTTGTTTTTAATCAGCTTCAATGTTATGTAAAATCACAACTTTTTTCAACTAAGAAGTGTCGAATTTCGAAAAGTTGAAAATACCCCCCTTAAAACGGTCCACCCTATTGCTTATGTTGAGTTTACGCGGAAATGTTCTAGTTCCAATTCTTTTGCTTTTCTTAAATGTGTAATGGTTTTAGTGATCGATGTTTGTCAATCAAATCGTGTACAAAATATATTTTTCATCATGGCGTTTTGTGAGGTAAATATTTAAGCTAAGGTCAAATCAATTGGGTGTTTATATCTCTTTAATTCCTGTACAAGTACAAGCACGTTGTCTCTAAAAGAGGAATTTCGCGCGTATTTCATAGATATGGTGACACGCTGTATAAATGAGCCATTCTTAAACCACATTGCGTTGTATTGTGGTAAAATATCAATTTCTCTCGTTTTAGTCTCTAATAAAATGACATAACTTGTTAGTTTTGAAAAAACTTGTTTTTACTATATATAGTTTGCATGCGTTGGTGATCTACTTGAAATAATTATTTATATAAATTTGTTTATCCAAATCAAACATCTATACTCTTGTTGATACTGACTGTAAAGCAGCATTTATATCAAGACAGATTACGAATAAGTTTTGACCACTTTGCACTGCCAAGCTTAGACAGACTTGCCCTCATTCCTAAAGATCATCTATTGCTTAGTGACCCGTTTAATCAGGATGACTTTTTCAACGCAATCTATCAGTTTAAAACTATCCAGGGTTAGACGCTTTGAACTGTTCTCTATAAATATTTTGCGGCCTCAGGCAAGGTCATGTACATAATAGTAGAAATGATGTACTAATAAATTATCTAACCAATATTTCCTCTTGGCCCTCTATTTTAATTCTTATTATGGACTTAGTAATCATTTGGCGTTTCGTCAAAAGTAAAATTTCCTGGTTATACAGACGGAGCAAAGCGGATTCAATAATACTTGATAAGTCTTCTTGAATATTCAAACTATTAGATACATAATTGAAATGCCAAGATAAAGAAAACTCGACGTAAGTCTTGTGAACTTGGATCTAAGCAATCAGTCATATCTTTGAACACATGAACTTTCCGGATTTTATTTTATCATTCCTTACACGTTATGATAAACGTCAACTGACCTACGCTATTCCTCTAGATCAGGGTGTGAGACTGGGCTCCCTCTATCTTGATTTCTTTTTCACCTGACAGTCAAGCCGTTCAATTAATTTCGGAGTAACACCAGTATTAACTATAAGAGGCTTAGTCCTAAGACTGGATACTAGTTGATATCTAAGTAAAGCTTCGGCCTTTGCTATCGATATCACTCTAGTTAACAACCAAAAGCATCAAACACATTTTAGAAATTCTTAACATGTGTAAGGCGTACTCCAAGGAACCCATTAACCTAAGTGGTGGGGGCTCCCATCACTAGCTCCTCACGAAACGCTAGAGCTTGTATGATACCGACCAGATCGGGTCCAGAAGCCCTGGTAAGAAAATCGCCACAAAGTCAAAATGGTTGGATACAGACTTGGCGCCATCAACGCCCCCGAATGACAGCAGAAGCCTTGAAGCTTTCTGCGTTGCCTGTGTCTGCATGCTCGGAAAGGTTGCGGTGACAGGTCTTAATGTGCCGTAAATACCAACCTTTATTCTTATACAACCCTCCGCTATACACTTCCAGCTATTAGCATCCGCTTCTCTATTGGAGATCTGTGAATGGTCATTTCTGACATGACGACTGAGAGCTTTCTCCTCTGAAAACACACGCTCACACTCCATGCACCATATGTATCTCGTGCTGGCATGTGTAAGCCTTGGCACTGTTGCAAATACTGCCCCAGAACATCTTTTTGGATCAATTCCGTGTCACCATTGATCAGACCTGCAAGTTTGTGAATTGCTTCACTACGTTATAATCACTAAAGCATGATGTAGTCAACGTGGAAAATATTTGTGACTCCTCCAGAGTAACATCCATTAACCACTGTACATCAAGTACCAACCGCTTTCCCCAACATTGACTTCTCTGTGCGCTTATGATGTTGTCATTACCTAACTCAAGGTGCTGGTCACTATTTACGCTTTCACTGTGCGACATCATCTGGCTTACAAGAATTAAAGGCTTACATGCACTTGTTGGAAGGCATAAGTCCATGAACCTTGTCCTTGGTTAATCTATCCCAAAGTGAGACGCCACAAAGGATCATTTTACAGGTGTTTATGGAAGCCTCAAGCATCTCCAGTTCCCTAGCAGCTTCTGCCCACGTTTCACACGTATAGGTCAATGTGGGTACCATAACGCCACATAAGAGAAGTTAAGAGAGTGCTTTGCCAAGATCCATTCTGACGTGATACTCGCCGATAATGTAAGATCTTGCCAACAGCACTATTTTACTGATGTCTTGCTTCAAAAAGGGCTGTCCCAGCAGTGCTGATCATCGAGCCTAAGTTCTTAAACTTTGATACAAATTCAATGTCCTTTCCAGAGACATGAACTCTATCAGAATTTCTTTCCGATGCCCTTAATGACCACATGCACTTGGTCTTTGGTACAGAGATATTAATACCTATTGGCGCTAGAACTGTAACTAGACCATCTAGATAGCTCTGTATTTGTTCCTCAGACCTTCCAAAAAGACAGAGATCATCCGCATACTCGATGTGTTTAAGTTCCACTTTACCAAAGAGAGAGTTAAAAACAATTCCTTTAGGGGTTCCACGGAGTCCCTCCTCATGGATCAGATAATGGAAAAGGAGGTTAAGTAAGCACGGGCCAAGGACACATCCCTGTCGTACTCCATGCTCAAGCCGAAAGCTTGCTCCTGGATGTTCGCCACGAATATGTGCTATCGGTGAATCATGCATGGACTTAACGATATTGATTATCCGTTTCGGCACACCATTTTCTGCTAGACATTACCAAATTATTTGCCTTGGAACAGAGTCAATGGCCTTTTGAAGGTCAATGAAACACGCTAGAAGGTTTTCTTCCCGTAATCTAGCAGTTTCCTGAACTTGCCTCAGCACATGAATGGCCTGCACAGTAGACTTGAATGAACTAAAACCAAATTGAGTTCGTAGGAGCGTACGTTTATTAGCCAGCAATTGCTCCACCCTGCTATACCGAATTTTTGCAAAGGTTTTTCCTCCGACATCCAATAGGAAGATGGTGCGGTAATTGTTAGGGTCAGACCTGGAACCCTTTTTATGCAAGAAGATAACTTCTGCATCATTTCATTCTCTTGGACATCCCTCCGTACTAAGTACTTGTGCAAAGTCTTCTGTAAGGCGTTCAATAAGCGCACTGCCTCCATATCTGAAAGCTTCCCCTGAAGCTCATTGCGACCTGGAGCTTTGTGCGGTTTTAATGAATCTATGGCTGTTTGGACCTCTGTGAAGCTTGGTTAGCAGTTCAACTCCAAGTCTTCAGGTGGGGATAGATCCAGCTTATCTATAAATGCCTTTGTATCTATATCCCTGGCCGATTCTTTAAACACTTGCGAGAAAGGCTTTATGAACTCCATTGGCTTAGACCTGGCTTTATTGTCAGGCAGCCCTTCATGTTTCACTCTGACAATCTTTTTGATACACCTCTTGATGCCACCCCAGTCGCCGCCATCTACGGCTTCATCAAGGGTATATAATGCTTCCGTAAATATGGCCAGTATACGCCGCCTGATCCAGTTTTTCACTGCCTTTTTCGGTTTGCAAAAATTCCTTTGGCTTATTATGTCTTTGCAACTCAAGAACACACGTTTCATTGCACGCTTCTGATCAACCACCGCCTTAACTTCCTCACACTCGTAGACTTGGGTCTACTATTGAAATTTGAAAATTCTGAGGAAGTGCTTTTAGTGGACTGTGCATGCAATCAACTGTGTGTTCATATCCTGGCTCCGCTTCAGACAAAAGTTGCCTAAGACTTTCTTCATGAGCTTCCCTTACGAACGGGAGTTGCAGGAGAGACCACTGAGATTCCATGCCTCTAGGTTGTTGACTGTTCTCTTAAGACGCTTCGTGCGCCCTCCGCCTTTTTGGTGAAAGGCAGGAGATCCATAATCACCACGTCATGGTCCGAGTCAAGATCTATACCTCGCTTAAGCTCTAACGTCCCTAACACTCTTCATTACTCTTTTTGGAACTATGAAATATTCCAATAGTGCCCGCACCACTGTGGCCGGATGGGTCCACGAAATACTGTACACAAACTTGTGCCTGAAGAATGTGTTTGCCAGAGTTAGCCTCTGATCAACATAGAGGTGTACCAGCGTATCACCGTTCGGTGAATTATGAACTGCTTTAGCAAAATTTCCAATTACTTCTGGGATGGAGTTGATGGATTTGCCAACTTTGCAGTTGAAGTCCCCTGCTAAAAGGAATTTACTTCTTGATTGGCATTCAGATATGACATTATTGAGATTGCTGTAAAACTCAGCCAAGTATTTCTCAGTGGAATTGTTTCAGTTGGTGCATAGGCAACAATGAAGTCACGAACCCCTGAAAAAAGATCTCTTCTGAAAGACAGCCTTGCAGTTCAAGGGGAGACGTGATGAAAGCTGGGTTTACAATTAGGTAGTCGCGGCTAACTAAGAAACCAACTCCATCCCTCGCCATTGTGCCGTGACCTATACTGTAAAGACAGTATCCATTTGACGCAACCATAGCCACTTCGCCCTTTAGATGAGCTCACACAACAACACCATGTCCAAGCCTCTTGAAATCATAGCGTTAACTAATGATTCCAGGTTATCCCTCTCGTTGAGAGTTCGAGCATTGAGAAGTCCGATGCGGTATTTTGACGACCCTGCATGCGCTGCAGCCCTGTATCCCTCTCGTCCTTGGGATAGCCTTAATCTCTCTGCTTTAGTTCTCTTTCACATAGAGCTCTTTCCCTTTAGGAGCGCCACTCCGTAAAAGGCGACTTCCTTAACATTTAGTTAGCCATAGAAATCAACACCACACAATCCCACACTATGACTGTGCAATGTTAGCGTTTTAAATTACCATCCAGGTCCTGCCACGTGGAACGCAGCTAAGGAGATCTTGGTCACCAGAGGCTAATGGTGCGTTGAGGTTTTCGCCTCAGCACTGTATTGCGCTTGCTAGACCCTCATGGGACCTAAGTAAGTCTTCTGTCAGGGCTTTAAACCAGACTAAGTTTTGGAGAACTCAATTTGCAAATTATCATCAGTGCGTGGTATTCTAACAACAGTACTACCTTGAATTATTGCGAATTCATATTTGATAACACGCAATGCTTTAGCTTTATTAGAAGCCAAACGATTTCTCTGTATTTGAGTCATTGGTCGTCAGCATTATGCTAATAAATATATTTACAAACTTATTAACGAGACAAGCTGGCCCAACTCTATCTCGATGCCAACCGAGCTACACTACAAGGAATTTTTGGAAAGAAGAATTAGTTTTTCCAATTTAGAAGCTATTCAGCTACTGACTCAGTTGTGGATGCTGAACGAAATTTTCACACTTGAAAAACACACCGGTGCATTACTCCTAAAATCAAACTCCTTAATGACAATGAAAATCCAACTGTAGAAAGCTTGCTTTCCAACATTTTCATACCTTTTTTCCTCAGAAACGTGATGTAAATTTAAAGACCTATAGTTTCAAAAAATCCCATTATTATAAATCATGATATCAAACGACGTAATTGCTATGATTAATTCATTGTATAACTCACTATTATCTTCATTAATAATTTCATTATGCAAAAGCAATTCGTGTTCTCCAAAGATTCTCATATCGCCACCATAGTTGTTAATGATAGGTCAAACTGGCTTGAAAAGGTAATTGCGTATTGTGGGTGTTCATATGCACTTTCTAATTAATATTAGTCTAATCTTCAATCCGTTCGCTTCTGGACCATACTATAGTACTCTTGTATTAACTGACCGCATACTACAGAGTACTCAGTCTAAAAAACCTCTCTAGTGTAGATTATGTGATACATTCAATGAATATCCGCACCGCCTAATCTTTAAATGTCTACGCAATAGCTTCCACGATGTTAGTTACGTTTTTGAATCTATTCCATCTCCTGCAACGCTGAACAGTTCCAATTGGAGCTGGGCCTCACCAGAAAAACATTTGTATTTGTACATTTGTATAGTAGCTCTTCTATCAAATTTTTAGATTAACGCCGGGTGATTTTGTTTTGAAGAAAAAATGTGAAAAGTTGTTTTTTAATGTGTTTTAAAAAGGTTTTTCTTCCTTGCTTAAAATTTTGCAATCCTATTTTGATCTATTCTCTTGTGTTACAAGTCTGCCTCACATTCAACTAATTTTTTTAAATTACACATTAATGTTGTTTTTGTTCAAATTTCTTACTCAACGCCTCTAAGTTTTATCAAATTTTTTCTTTGGTTTGTTAAAACTTTTCGTTTGAGCTATTATCTGCATAATTAACTATTTTGTACTTAGAAGGTTCAGTTGTTGCTACTGATAATGGACCTGTTTGGCCATGGGAGCCTGTGGCTTCTAAATTACGTCACGCTCTCACAGAGGTCAGCGTCTTACACGATATACTACTCATTGCTAAAGAGCGTAAGTATTTGTCAATGGAACCATCAGCCTCCGATCCTATACGTCCAAGAATCAATTTTATTTACCATGCAAAGAAGCAGGCTTTATCGTCTGCTGCAGATATTTTGCTTCTCGGCGCTAAAACTTCTTCTCAGGTTTCTGCTGATTTCTAACTTTAGTTTTACTAGTATTTTGAATGCATAAATGCCTACCGCTTTTTAGTATATAAACTTAGCGTCGCAAAGTAATTGCTGGTTGTTGGCCCATACTGTTTTTTATAGTTTACATTATAGGCTTTGTTCATTTTTATTTGAGTGTCTACATCTACATGAGTATGCTTTATTGTTCTATCCTACTTTTAAGAGAAATATAGTTTAGTTGTTACTAGTATGTGTTTTTAAGGATTCTCGTTGGGTTTGATTATTGGAGTATTAAATTGAAGAATAGTTGAGAATTTTGTGGTGTATTAGTTATGAAATCTCTTCTATACACCTTTTTTGTAGGAGTACATGTTTGAAAATTTTATATTTTGGATTAATAATTTTAGATTGTGGATAGTCAAGATGAAGATTTTTACACTAATTTGTTGGATCTACGTGAAAGCTGGAAATTACGTCGCACTGGGTCTCAAATCTATGGCGATTTGTCTTATAGAAGTGTAGGCTCAAAGTTCGCTGGGAATTCTGGGATATTCCAAGTAGTAAAGCAACGAAATACTGATTTAAAGTATGTATGTCTTTTTTATTTAATCTATTTTTAAGTTCACACAATTTCATTATAAAAATATTAGTTTTAGCCTGATACGGCTTTTTTATTTTTACTTTAGTTATTACTTCTTAAGTGACGTTTTGCTTATAACTTGTAAAATCGAAACATTTTAAGTAATCTTCTTTTTGTAAATATGTTTTTTTCGTCCTTATTAATGCAAGAGTGTTTTAGAGTTGAGCTTCCATTAGATCTTTGCAAGAAGCAGTGGTTGGCTGTGCGTATCGTGTATAAAGAACCCATCGAATCGCATTCGTTTAGACATGAATATCTTATGGACACTTTTCAAATTAAAGGGAAACCTTCAAAATACATGTGTAATGAAAGCGCATACATTTCCAGGTCAATACCACTATCTCCTATTCCAGAGCAGCTTAGCTCCAAAAGGAAATATTCCAATATCGTTGCAGCGCAGTATACCCTATTTTGCCAAGAGCTTTTCTCAGAACTTTGTCGACAAGTGAACACATTTTCCATAGGGCTGACGCCCACTGTTAATGAAAACCTCATCACTGTATATCTTTCAGATAATGTTTACCTTGAAATTGAGTTGTTAAATCTTAAAGACTTTGAGGGGAATGCTGATAAAAAGATTGATCCAGACTGTAGCATTTATTCAACAAAGGCGTTTTTTGAAGAAAAACTATTGGAAAGTTCTCTTCATCACATCTTAAGAAAAGTTCATTTTTCGCGAAATAATCCAGGATTCCCACATCCTGCATCTGCGCCTATTGGTTTAAATAAATCGGTTAGAATTGCTGGCATGTTACCATTGTCTAGCGAAGAAATTGATGAACCAATTGATTCTATGTTAACTCAAGTTAGTGACTTTACTGTTTATTGTTCTTATCAATTATTTATTGTCCTTTTCAACGAATGTTCGCGTAATGATGCGTATTACCTTCTTGAGTATTTCTTCATACTCTTTCCTAGGTAATTATTGTATTTTAAAATGCTTAGATTCATTTCATTAGTGTACTAAATTTTCATTATTAAGCTTTCATATAAAAAATTTTCAAAATTCAATTAATAACTTCAATTTTTTTCGAAAAATTTAACTTCTTTTAATTAATTTTTCTTTAATTTCAATTCGTCAGGTTTGATTAAGGACATCTATTGACTTTTTTCAAATACATGAAATTTCAGGATTTTTACAACCATTTTCATTCAATAATATCAATGTTTTCAAGTAAAAATACTTTAAAAAATTGTATATTTAATCGTGCTTACTGATAAAATGTGGTCTTATTTGGTTGAGATTTGTGTTCACAGTTAAATTATTAATACGAAAGGGTAATTCTTTGCATTTTTCAATATGTATTAAGCGAGGTTAGTGTAAAGTATGATGGCTTCGTATTTAATCAAAATTTTGCTTATGCATATACAGGGCAATTCAAAAATAATGACCTAATTTCAGTCAATAATATATTAGTAAAGGAAATCAATAGAAAACATAGTTAAATAACAATTTATTCCACTCACAATTAAGCTTTATTTACTGTTTTAAGGGTGTTCCATTTGACAACTACCTATAACACAAGCAACATCAATACAATAAGAGATTTCTTCCCAGATGTTTATTAGCATATTATGGTCCCCTAAATCAATTGCTGCTGCTATTTATTGTTTATGATCATGGATGCTCATAGGTAGTGGTGGAACATAAATGCGATGTTTCAAGTAACCCCGTAAGAAAAAGTTACACAAAGTGAGGTCTTGTGATCTCAGAGACCAAGCACAAAGAGCAAGATCGTTGTCACTTTTTCGACTAATCCATCGCTGAGGCACTTTTTCATTTAAAAAATTTCTAACATTCAAATGCCAATGGTCAGGACCTCCATCTTGTTGAAAAATGAAGTCAAGCTTAACCTCTTGTAGTTTCTGGTGAAATGAAGATTAATTATTCATTTCATGAGAATGCTTGGTATATGTATAATGAAATTGGATCATTCTTTTTGAATTACCCTGTATTTTTAGATGTTATTTATAAATATTAACGCATAAATCCACTGTTTTCATGTAATCACGTTAACTTCAATATCATTCTGATGTACAAAGCTGTTGTCAATATTTATTAAATTGACTTAATATATATATATATATATATATATATATACACATGTATATATATACATCAATTTTGATACTACAAATCATGTGCCATAGAACGATTTCTGTCAACTTTTTCATACATGTGTAACTAAAAACCAGTCGTTCCTCATTCTTTAATTCATTCTCATTTAGCATGTTATTTAGAGAAGTTTTTTTAGTTGAAATCATAATTCATTACACAAGTATTCCAGCATTTTTAGCAACTTGTCACCCTAAATTTATAATTATTGGAAATTCTTCTGTGACCGAAAGACAAAATTTAATCACTTACTAAGCATATTCTAATCTTCACTTTTACAGGGGTGAAAGGTTTAACTATCATAAACTCTTTTAATGGTTTGATACGTGGAAATAAATTTTAAATTTTATTTTAGAATTGAATTCCTATCTTAATCAATTTGTTAAGGTAAGTTTGATTGCTTCTCAACTATTACCACTAATTTATCAAAATGAGTTCAAGCCAGTGAGCAATAATTTATGATCGGAATTAAAAATATTTACAAACATCTGGCACAAAAAATAAAATGGGGAGTCCTAGTATCAAATCTATATCTTATACCTAAAAAGGTAAAAAAAATGTAAAATATTTGTCAACTGCTACTTCCACATGCATATCAGTATATTGTAAAAAGCGGCTGTTGACTCCATTACATTGGCTATATCGTGTGGTTGTCGAGCATATTTTAAAACTTTGGCAATATTGAGTTTTCTTCCGATTTGCATAAAGCAAAATTGTTAAGCACTCTGCTGTTCCTGCTGAAAAGCGAACTTTTAGTTTTTCCCGACACTGCTTTGCGAATTCTTGAGAATAGAAAAGCAAGACGGAACATCTATTTCGTGTTAGAGCTAGTTTAAAGTATGACTATATGTGTGTATATATATATATATATATATATAAATGTGTGTATGTTTTTGCCACATGTTTTTAACGCGTTCAAAATGTTTAGTACATGTACAGGGCCAGTCACATATAACGAAGGATTTTAATAGACTTTACAATAATATTATAATTGACAAACAAGGCATTTATATAAACAAATAATATACGCAAATATTGTACTTTATTATGGGTGTGTAATAAGTGCTCTAGGTGCTGCCGGCATATTCAATCATTCTGCTCGTTTGTTTAAAATTTGCCACTGCAGCTTCAAACTCTTCTATAGTAAACCGAGAACACTCATCACTTACACGTTGTTTTAGCTCTTGTACCGTTGTTAGCGCATTGTTATCAAACACTCTTGATTTCAATGTCCCCAAGAGATTGATGGCTGCTGAGTTTGCTGGCCAACCAATGCGAAATCTTTGAGAAATGGCATAAATGTTATCCGTGAGTGTTGCCCCTTTTGAGCCAATTATGGGCGGACATGTTTCTGCAGCATACCCGGATAGTTTTCTGCATTCACTGTTGTATCGAAGAAGGATGGTGTTAGAGAAAATGATGAAGTGAATCCAAACCAAATCCCAACTTTAATAGAATGCACAATTTTGTTGCGGTATGAGTTGATTTCATTGGACTCCATATCCAGCAATTATGTCTATTGATATCCCCATTCAGGTGTACATACGTTTCATCACTCCATGAAATTGTGGGTGACCTAGAGCATGATATACAGGGTGCAAGTGTTAATGTACAGATTTAAAATAGGTATTCTATAGGAATTATTGAATGAAAAGAGTTCGAATTTGTTTCGAAATAGCATGATGCTATTGCATTGAACCACTGAACGATAATGAAATATATTGGTAGAAAGATGAAATAATGGTACGAGGTCAAAACAAACACTGGAATATGAAATGCCATAAATATATAAAGTGCACGAGCATATCACAAAGCCCGAATGTCAATTACATTTTGATAGGAATAATTCTTGCACATTCTAAATAAATTGTCGATGTTCAACATGCCGTAGTTAATTTATTTTATTGTAAATGCTGTTTTTGTTTATATATTTGTATGGTGCGATCATGCCCATAATAATAATAATAATAATAATAATAATAATAATAATAATAATAATAATAATAATAATAAT
>CABFPE010001266.1:3758-18757 GCA_900660155.1 Hofstenia miamia | reverse complement strand
ATGAGTAAATTAAGATAAGACTAAGAAAACAATACAAGAGGAGAGTAAGGAAGGTACTAGAGAAGTCAGCATTGAATGGGCAGAATAGTATAAAAGCAATTAATACATGGGCGATATCAGTGTTGAGATATTTGGTAGGGATAGTTAGGTGGAACAAGAATGAACTTAGGGAGCTAGGCAGGGAGACAAGGAAGGTACTAGCAGCAAGAGAGATGTTGATAGGTTGTACATGGCAAGACATAAAGGAGCGAAAGTACTGAGCTAAGTGTGGAGGAAACTGAAGAAGCAGAACCACTAGGACTAAAGGAATACGTAGAAACACAACCTAGAGGGTCACTACTGGAGGTCATTAAGGAGTTTAGGAAGGTAAGAACTGAGAGTGAAGAAAAAACAGCATACCAGAGTAGGATGGAATCAGAGAGACAAACAAGGTATAGGTAGAAGGCAATGCATGGAGAATACTGGAGGAACACAGAAAATGTGACCGAGAAGAAAGCAACAAGTGGTTAAAGAAGGCAGGACTGAAAAGAGAAACAGAAGCACTGATAATGGCATCACAGGAGCAAGCAATAATAACCAACTGGGTGAAGAAGCATAAAGATAGAAGAGTGGAAGTAAGTGATAAGTGTAGGCTATGTAAGAATGAGGGGGAGACAGTAGGTCATCTGATAGCAGGGTGTGAGAAGTTGGCGCAGAATAATTAATAGTTCAGGCATGACAATTTGGGACACTGGAGCTTGAGCAGGCAGCACGGGTTAGAAGCAGGAGTCAAGTAGTATGAGCACAAGCCACAGGGCATCATAGAAAATGAGAAGGTTAAGATACTGTGGGATTTCAACATACAGACGAGCAAGGTGATAGAAGCACGGAGGCCAGACATAGTAGTAGTAGACAAAGAGAAAAGATTGGGAACAGTGATAGACATAGCAGTACCAAAGGACAGAAATGTAGAAAGCAAGGAGAAAGAGAAGATAGACAAGTACAGAGAGTTGGCAGAGGAAATAGAAAGGCTGTGGAAATTGAAGAAGGTTAAAGTAGTCCCGGTAGTTGTAGGAGCACTAGGGGCAGTGAGTAAGAAGCATAAGAGATACTTGGAGGATTTGGGAGTACCGAATAATAATAATATACCAAGATAAATGGTGCTTAGAATCTGCATATTTAAGTTTAGCACCCTGTAAATTTAAATTATCTGAAACCTGTGCAATGTTGTTTTGAGAAACATGGATTGCTCACTATGACCTTTCTTATGCCAACTTTCAATCTAGCATTTGATATGATCAAATTTTCTTTTAGATCCACCACTGTGTCCATTAACACTTTGAATGCAATGACGCACATATGTGTGTGACATGGCATATTGAGATGAGGCCACGTCACACATATATGTGCGACACCCAAGTTTCAGAAAAAAAATCTTTCGTGCCATACCATTTCTGTAACTATTTTCTATCTAAATCACCAAAAAATCAAGTTTGGCCCACGAAAAACCTTTTTGGATTTAGCTGTGGCAGTCAATGTGTTAAAACATTTTAGAAATTGTTGTCGCTTAGAAGTTACCAAAGTATAATAATCTGTTTTTAGATTGTTAACCAAGCGCGTCATTTGGTAATGAAGAGAAGAGTCACTTATATTGTTGATTCAATGGCAGGTAAATTGAAAACANATCTGATAGCAGGGTGTGAGAAGTTGGCGCAGAATAATTAATAGTTCAGGCATGACAATTTGGGACACTGGAGCTTGAGCAGGCAGCACGGGTTAGAAGCAGGAGTCAAGTAGTATGAGCACAAGCCACAGGGCATCATAGAAAATGAGAAGGTTAAGATACTGTGTGCTTCAACATACAGACAAGCAAGGTGATAGAAGCACGCAGGCCAGACATAGTAGTAGTGTACAAAGAGAAAAGATTGGGAACAGTGATANTGACGCACATATGTGTGTGACATGGCATATTGAGATGAGGCCACGTCACACATATATGTGCGACACCCAAGTTTCAGAAAAAAAATCTTTCGTGCCATACCATTTCTGTAACTATTTTCTATCTAAATCACCAAAAAATCAAGTTTGGCCCACGAAAAACCTTTTTGGATTTAGCTGTGGCAGTCAATGTGTTAAAACATTTTAGAAATTGTTGTCGCTTAGAAGTTACCAAAGTATAATAATCTGTTTTTAGATTGTTAACCAAGCGCGTCATTTGGTAATGAAGAGAAGAGTCACTTATATTGTTGATTCAATGGCAGGTAAATTGAAAACACTTTCGCTTACTTACCATTGGGCAGCGGTAAATGGCTCCACTGTTAGCACAATGTTCATTATGCTCTCTGTACCTTGTTATGATCACTTGAAAGCTGTTTTTCGAACAATACAGGTTAAATTTGTTTCATACGTTAATAAGGATTTAGTTTGTGGTGTTATTTCTTAGCATTTTACTTCATTTTTCATAGGTCTGTGTTAGTAGTACATCTTATGTCCCCATTATCTCTTGGGGTAGCACATATATTTCAATAGTATTTGCCTTTAATTCCAATTTCTGCTTGTTTACCTAGGGTTTATTAAAACACATTTTATTATTCTGTCGTTTAGGTTCATTCAAACGAAGTTATTGTGTATTCTTCCGAAACTAACAAAACATACTCCAACCTAAATGTCTTTGCCACACATCTTGAATCTCTCATTCCAGAGCTTTATACACAATTGGCGGAAACTTTAGCCAAAAGTTTGGGTTGGAGCACCATTCAAATGCAGCCAAATCTTCCCCGGAAGCCTTCAGAGAACATTTATTATCTGCCAACATATGCCAGTTGCTTGGTGGAAAATAAGAAACTTTCTCGTATTAAACTCAATTGTTACTCAGAATTCGATGTTGAAATCACTATTTACTTTGTGAGCAAAAAGGAATTTAAAGATAACAAATCGCAGCTTAATGACGTCTTTGCTTCGGTCAATGAAGTCAAGAGATCCATTTCCTTCAAACAAATCCCTGGAAAAAATTTCGCTGTTAAGATTTTGCATCTTCTTTCAATTGTTGGATAATTTTTACCAAGTTTTTGTAGAAGTTTCTTATTTATAATTTTCATTAGAATTGTACTAGATTGAAATATGTGTTGTATAATAATTTTTTTTAACTATTTGACATTGTTTTATTTTTAAGTCCAAAGCTAGGTCACAAATCAAGTGTCTATATGATCAAAGCGACATAATTTCTTTGTGCATTGAAATGGAGGCTTATATCTGTTAACATTTATCACATACAATATAACAACTTGAACTACTGAAGTGAGTATGACTTTTCACATTTTCCACCTTCAGTGTCTAAACGCCATCTTTCCTTTTCATGTATTTAAAATAGTCAGAATGCAAAGTTATTTACGAGTTCTCAGCAAAATATGCTGTGCTCACATTTTATATGTGGACCTTAGAATATAAACGTAATAAAGATAATCAAAATTTTTAAGTGTAAAGCTCTATTTAAATTTTACCGTTATACATTGCAATTGAATTGTAATAGTAATGCCTTTGAAGGCATAAACCAATAAGATCCCATAATTCATTATTGGATTATATTTTCAGAGCAAACGTCACGCTTAGCTAACTACGGGTGGCGGAATTTATACCGTGACCTGATTATTTTGATTGCCGAATCACAACAGGTGTTAGGCCCTGCTTATTTATTACACTTAAATTTAAAATTCAAAATCATCACCATCGATATTTGAAGTTCCTCATAGCATGTCATTAATTTCTAAAATCTATCATGGAATAATTATTTACATAGGATTGCCAATATTCATCAAAACACGTTATTAAAATTTGCAGCATTAAAAGAAATAGGTGATTAGTCTCGATTTTTTGGTTTGTGCCTTTAAGTGAACTGAGATATTTAGAGTTAATGTGATAACTCAAACGCGAATGCATACAGTACACGTGCTTTAAACTGTATATAGTGGTTTAAAAAATTATTCATAACGTTATGAAAAATTGAATAAAATTCAAATTTAAGATATTTAGAATTAGTTTTTCACCATAAAAATTTAGCAGTAGTTGCATGATGCAATAGTCTCATTGATTAAATACTAGATTTTTAAAACCAATGTGAAATGCAAAATATAGGAGTAAAAAGCAATCATAAATCACAAAAATAATCGTTGTTGTAGCAGTTTTATTTACAATGAGGACAAATCTGGCTATTCTCACTGCTTCCACAGAGTTCTAGAACATTCTGGAACAACTAGAGAAGGTTACTTATTAACACCAATGTGCCTTTCTGTAACAAGCCAGCATCTGGTATAGACATCTTCACTTTATTGCAATGATCAAGGAACACTCACGTCAAGTGAGAAATAGTATTGTCACAGAGTATAATGCAGGGAAATGATATAGAAAGCTTTCAGAACAATTTAAGATTCGTATAAGTACAATACAGTCCATAATTAAAAAGTGGAAAGAGCAAGGTATCGTCAGTAATAAACCAAGAACTGGTGCTCCAAAGAAGATAAACCCTCGTGCTTGCTCCAAACTTGTTCGGAATGCGAAATGTACCACCCGGGTAACCAGAAAAGAACTAGTAGAAGAAATATCAATTGGATTGAACGTTACAAAGCAAAAGATCACGAATGTAATGAAAATTAAAGGACTACGCAGGTGCCAAGCCCGGAAGTTTCTTCTACTAAAGAAGAAACACCTAGAAGCTCGCAAAAAGTTTGCTACAGATATGTTGAAGAAAGAAGATGCATATTTTAATAAAGTCCTGTGGTCAGATGAAACAAAAATCGAATTATTTGGCAATAATTATAACACGAAGGTTTGGCGGAGTCCAGGCACCACATACAATCAAAACAATACCCTACCAACTATGAAGGATAGAGGAGGTAACATCATGATATGGAGTTGTTTTTCTTCAGCTGACCCTGGAGATCTCCACATCATAAAAGATGCAATGAACTTTCGAAGATACTTTGAAATTTTAGAAAATCACCTTTGCAGCCTAGGAAGATGCTGGGTGTTTCAACAAGATAACGATCCCAAACACTTCGAAACTAACAACAGAATGGTTCAAGAGTCACCGCATTAATGTTCTCGAGTGGCCTAGCCAATCGCCAGACCTGAACCCCATAGAAAATCTTTGGAAATATTTAAAAATTAAAGTCGGAGAATGGGGCCCATTAAACATTAAGGAATTAGGAGAAATACGCATTGAAGAGTGGGGCAAAATTTCACCTGATGTATGCAAAAATCTTATTTCATCATACAAGAGACGTTTGAAAGCTGTGCTTGCCAACAAAGGACATACAACTAAGTATTAATAACAATTTCATGTGATGTTATGAATACTTTTTTACACCCAGTTTCGAAATATATCATTATTATACTCGATTGGTAGACATATTAAATCTTTTTTCAATATTTTCTGTTAAAAAGTCATGTAAACTGTTGTTGATAATACATTTATGCTTGTCTGCTTTTTGTTACTACGTTATTTTTGAAAAAATATACTTTTTTCACAACGCTATGAACACTTTTTGGACCCACTATAGATACTTTATTTAATGCAATGCCAGTCACACCGGTCAAAAAATAATTGAACCTATAAATACAGTGAAACCAATTAAAGCGGTAAAAATCGGTACGCTATGTGAGGACCGGTCAAAGCCGATACCCACATGAGAGTAACCCAGGTACCGGACCGGATATGGTAACCAAATAATGGTACCGCTTCCATCACTGCGTTGTCATTGTGATCAACAAAAGATTTCCAAAAAAGAGATTTAAGTTGAAAATATGTCAAACGAGATTTGTACAATTTAACTTTATCTCCAACAGAAGCTTTTTGCTGAAGTGATTGTTCCAAAGCAAGTTTTGTGAAAATGCGACGCCGAAGTTTTTCACAGAATTCTCAAGAAAGCTAACAGGAAACGATCTTGCAAGTTACTAGGCAATGTTGGGTGAGGAATAAGAATTAGGATAAATTTATCAATATTATAGAAATGTGTCTCGATTGAAAGGATAAATTCAAATCATTTTTAACACTAGAACTCTGAACTGGTCATTTGTGACTGGCTGATTTGATAACATAATTATGATGTAAAATTTACTTTACAGATTGCAATGTGCAAATTGGGTTAAATGTTTACATAATTTTTTAGCAGCACTTGTTTATGAATGGTTAATTAATTATTCAATTTTCCTTGGTGTGAGCTATGCCATCAAAATGTTTTTAGTCACCTACGTTTGATATGTAATTATAGCAATTCCACTTAGTAATACTAATAGATTCCATGTATATGCACATGAAATTTGCGCAGAAACCTATTTTTGACTATTAGTCTAAATATTTGACTAATAGGCAAAATAATGCAAAACCGCAATTTTGACTATAGTCAAAAGACTAATCGTGTGGCACCCCCTTTATTATTATTATTATTATTATTATTATCCACTTTTCGGGACTGTCACCCACTGTTAACCATTTAAATGAATCGTTTTAAATGGTTTTAAACGTCGTTTAAATCAGCCGTTTGTTTAAATGCAGCATTCAATTAAGCGATCTCGCTTAAACTTCGTTTATTTGACAGACATTGAGGGCATCTACAATATAGTAAAGAAGCCAGAAATAGTATATTGACACTTAACGGATTGCTTTTAATCCATTTCTATGTGATGAAAAATTTGAGAAAAAAGCAAAATCTTATCATAAGTCATGTAAATCCGAATAAGTCAGATATTTTTGTCTATGCATATTTTGCAAAGTATAGGCGGATACTGCTACTGATGTAATTCAAACCAATCTTTTAGATGCTTAGGTTTTGTAGATATATCAAGCGAACACCAATGCTGGTCTGCAATGTCGTATAGAAAATTTGTCTCAAATTGGAAA
The DNA here is from genome assembly GCA_900660155.1 of Hofstenia miamia. Lineage (NCBI taxonomy): Eukaryota > Metazoa > Xenacoelomorpha > Acoela > Hofsteniidae > Hofstenia > Hofstenia miamia. The sequence goes on along the minus strand of CABFPE010001266.1, from coordinate 11,883 downwards.
ATTTTCAAGAAACGGCTTTGAACTATTTGCTGAAAGTGTTCAACTTCCGCTTAGAATAGGTGCACGATTCTTGCTCAGAATGTTGCCTTCCCCAGTTTACTGTCATTGCTTAAGGGCTTCAACTTCAATCTTATCTAGTAGAAAGAAGATTTCAATTGATGCTATCTGAAACAAATTTGTGTTGAAATCTAAGCAGCCGATAGATTATTTGATTTGAATTTACCTACTTTTTGTATAAGTCATAATTTGAATGCAAATTAGTCAAATTAGTATAAACTATCGTTTAATTCGAATCTAATAGTATAATTGAATTTAAACAGTTTAAATGTTATTTAAATGGTCAACACTGCTTCACAAATGTCGCAGCCGAAAGATGCGCACCGCTATAGCACTTCCCGAACACTTACCACGCCTGTGCTTCACCATCAATATCAACATATGCTGAAGTTCTTTCTTCAATGCCACAGCTAACAACCGCTGATGTTCAAAGAATCCGAAATTTTTAAGACTATTTTAATGAAAGAATTTTTTCTTATTATATCAACAATTGGGTTGTAGTGAATTTTTCGCTTTTTGGCCGTAGCCTATAATAGTTTTTTAATGATTCTTATTTCTATAAATTTTATAAATATTATTACATCATTGAATCACTCAAAAGCGGAGGCAGGCGTAACATTTCTTATCCGTTGAAACTATTTCCTATAATAAATAATAAATTGTCTTTTACATAACATATTAATAATGACCGGATTCGAACCTAATCCTGGCCCTAACAGGCCAATCAAAGTAAGCAAATACACACAATGCATTTATAAATTGCAATTAATAAACTCGACTGAATATATTCCTATTAACTTTCAAAACCTTTCTTCAAAAAATGAACACAGGCAATTCGTACAAGAACTTGGCTCAAATTTTTTCCTTGGAGTATTCAAAACATGGCTTACAGATGATGATGAAAATTAATAATCATAAATTTAAGCTATTCAGAACAGACAAAAACAAAGTTTACTTACAATGAAACAAAAGAAGGAAGTGTTATGTTGTTAATTGACAAAAAGCTAACAATTAAACCCTAAAAAACATTTCAAACAATAACACATATGAAAGTCTCTGAGTTAACATCCAAATCCCGTTTAATAGAAAACAGTATCATACTGTTCAAACCAAGCCCATTCGAACAATTTCTTTGCATAATTCGAAAATTAAGTCATTACAGCCTTAAGTTATAACACAACACAAATATATTAATGGACTATTGGAATTTGAACTTTGATATTACTGATAAATCTAAGCTACAATATTAATTAATGGTTTCAGAAAGTTATTCTTTCTATAAATATATTTGTTCTGAATTCTCTTACTCTGACCAATGCCTTATAATAACTTATTCTAATATGCAAAAAATTAATTATATGAATATATCTTGTATAAAAATAAGAGAAAAATAAGAAAATCTTTTAAACTTATATTTTATTTTAAAACCGAAAATTGGAATATAATTTACTTTTCACACGCAACAAGTGAAATGTTCAACAACTTTAATAAAATTCTTTAGAATTTTTTACTTTCAAAAAATTTGTTAATGTGTCAAAAAAAGTTTCTAAGCCATGCATTGATGCAAAAGAAATATAAATGGAAGGACTAAAAAAATTGTCAAACCGCAAACAATTATAATGCTTATGAAAATGCACGTAAGCTGTACAACATTTACATACAAAAAGTTTAATAATTATTGCCCACTTAAATATCAAATTATTTCTTCCTAAAATAGGAAATAAGTAAAATATGAAAAAGTTGAAAAAAATAAATCATAAAGGAAATATAGTCACTAATAATATGGACATGAGAAACATATTTAATGGAGTTTTCTGCAACTTAGGAGGTAATCATAATGGTATAAATTCTCTTATTAAAACTAGTGAAATTGAACACATAACACATTCTTTCTCTTTCCAATTCGTGACTAAGTTTGAAATATTAATCTATTCAATTTGTAAAAAACAAAGCATGATTACTACTTGGTACTATGTCTATTAGAAATGCGACTTGTCACGACCAATTAAAATCGGCAAATATTACTCTATTATTTAAAAAGGATTACCCAAAAGATTGTTTGAACTATAGATCTATTTCTATTATACCGCCAATTAGTATAATTTCTGAAAGAATATTTTTAATAAAATTTACGAACATTTATGTAAACATAATATGCACTCTCAAAGTCGACATGGTTTCGTAAGTATATTTTTACAAATGATGCTTGGCTAACAGTTACTGACAATTTTGATGAGTGATTAGTTGTATGCTGAACTTTATCAAAAGCTTTTAACTATTTATTTTTAACTTAATTTTATAAAACAAATAACTAATGTTATTAAGAAAATGGCTATTTCAATTAAGGCACTCAGCAATATATCTTAACAGCTTCCAAAAATTCAATTAATTCATACATTAATACTAAGTCACTTTAATTATGGAAACATACTGTATACCGATATAAATCACATAAATCAACAACTTTTAAATAAATTCAATGTACCAATAAAATGGGCTACAAGTTTAATAGTCGGAATGCCTTCTGCGCCACCATTCGAGGTAAATGACAAGAGAATGGATTTCATGGCGATGATGTAAGTAAATATTGTGCATTGCTTATAAAAACATTTGAATTTAGGATCGCCATAAAGTTGTTCCTGTATATGTCTTCTTAAGTGTTGAGTAGAAAACAGATATTGCTTAGAAAAACATTTGAATTTAGGATCGCCATAAAGTTGTTCCTGTATATTTCTTCTTAAGTATTAAGTAGAAAACAGATATTGCTTAGAAAAACATTTGAATTTAGGATCGTCATAAAGGTGTTCCTGTATATGAGTAGTTAAGATGGGCTAGAGGAGGCCACGTTGGGACACCCTGAAGTTCTCGTAACACCTATGCTTATTTGCAATGTGGAAATGGACTAATTCTATTGGACCCCATCTAGTGACCAATTTTTTTTGACAAATTTGTTAACTTTTTAAGTAACGCATTTTTGGATTTCTATAGTAAAATTTGAATACATCTGAATGATATCATTATATTCAGATGTTTCAAAGCTCAGTAATATTCAAGAATCAAAAATAAAGAATCTCTTAAATTCATTCACTGATCTAGAATATTATATAAATGGCTTAAATATTAACAGTCAAAACAAATTAGACTGTAACGGTTTTATTGCAAAGATTAACAAATTTTCTTAACTTGCCTTAAAGATGAGAACACTCTTCAAATAAGGAAAATTCAAATGAATTTAATATCATCTCCCCTCAAAATGATAAGAAATATATGACCCCAAAACTCATAATTCCAAATAAAACACTAAAAAATAAAGATGGTTCCTTAAAGGAAAAGAAATTCAAGAAGGTTATGAACAACATTGAAAAATCCATCAAAAAAATGGAAATGTCTTCTATTGATCAAGCAATTGTATCAAAAAATAATGATATTGTTCTTTTTTGCCAATCCGAATAAAAGGGAGAAAAAATAATTGAGGAACTAGGAAAAATAAAAGGCATTAATATAAAAAAATCGAGTAAATTTTTGCCTAAGCCTAAGTGATCGAATATACCAATATATGAAGATACTGAAGATATTAACAACTTCAAAGTCAAACTTTACGATTCTAATCCTATTCTAAAAATTGTTTGCACTGAGGAATTAACTGTTATTTTTTCAAATGTAAATAACCTAAAAATATGTAATTATCAAAGTTTCACCTAAACTATGAAATACAATGATAAACAACAAAATTCGATATGATTTAAATATCATCCATATAAGTGATCATCACTACATAAGAATGTGCAGTTCATGTGGAGGCTATGGTCATTCTACAAAGACTTGCAAATGTGATGATATTTGTTGCATGTATTGTACAGAAAATCACAATTACAAAAATTGTCCAAACAAAAATACAAAGAACATTCACAAATGCATTAATTGTTTAAGATCAAATATTAATATATTATATTCACGACCTAATAGATATTTTTAACATGGACGTATTAAATAAAATGACACCAATTCACATAAGCAGTAGAACATCATCATTAATTGATTGGTCTTTTGCTCAATTATGAAACATATCTAAAAATGTTTCATCTAAAAAAGATGATTAATTTAAATGCCCAGAATTTATCTAATAAAAATTGCGATTACAAGACACTTATTAGCCCTTTTTATGAAAATATAGTGCTAGCAATTACTGAGACATGGTTTACCTGCAATGACCTTGATCATGTCTGGTCAGATAACAATCAATATAAATTATTCAGAAAAGATAGAACTCATTGTAATATGCTCGGTAAGAGCAAGGGGGCGGGGTACTCTTTCTAGTACCGAGATCATTTCATCCAAAGCAACGGAATGATATAGTAAGTTCAGAAAAATTCGAAAGCCTTTGGGTTGGAATTGATAACCCTATCAAAAATTCACCTTTTGAAAAGCAATTAATTAATGTTTCATACTGCCCAAATAAATGTTATACTAATGAATTTTTTGAACAAATTGAAAATGAAATTTCACTGGCCTACTCAGAAAATAAAGATTTAATATTAATGGGTGATTGGAACCTAAATTACTTAAATAAATGTGATAATAAAACGATTAATCTCTTTTTTAATACTTTTCATTTAAAAACGGCAAATGCCTTCATTCCCACAAGAATCGCAGCCAACAGTGCAACTTTGATTGACTATATTGCACTGCCCGAAAATAATCTTGATTTCTGATGCTACTCCTCTAAATGTCCATTCTCTGATCACTGTATAATATCAGCCAGTTTTCACTATTCGCGAAAAATCGTCTGATAATATAGATAACCTGAAAAATGCTCTTTCACGTGAAACTTGGACTTCTGTATACGTTGCGGTTGATCCTAGCAACATGATCAAAAGCTTTCTTGATATTCTTGAATCCTATTTAGATGAATATTGTCCTGAAAAAAATTCCTTGTTACTAATCATTCTCGCAAAAACATAAAGAATGACAAGCCTTGGATTTCCGATTTCTGCAAACAATTAATAACAAAAAAAATGACGCTTTTAAATTTTTTTCTAACGCCCGTACTCCTGAAAGTTATGCATTATACAAAAAAGCTAGAAATATTTCTAATATAGAAATTCGTAAAGCTTACAATGAGTAGATTAAACATGAATATAGAAAATTACCGAACCAAAAGAGTAAATGGAGATTGATTAACGAAATTTCGAATTGTACCAAATCAAAGTCTTCTCCAATGGAAATAATTGTAGACCCAAAGGAAATCAGTACATCTCCGATTTTGAAATTTCCAATATTTTAAATAAAACATTTGCGAACCTAGGTAATTATGACGGTCCTCAAACAAAATTCCAGGAAGTAAATCCTAATAAAGACACCCCTGAATTTGGCTTTCGCTTTATAACAAGTTTTGAAGTAATTAAAGTAATCAAGAAACTAAAATCAAACAAGTCAACCGGCCCCTCGAAAATTCCAATATGGCTACTAAAAAACAATGCGAAGTATATTGCTGAACCTTTAAATTATATCTTTAATGAATGCTTAAAATGGAATATTTTTCCCGATTTCTTGAAACAGGCTCATATTACTCCAATTTACAAAAAAGACGACCCAAAATGTCCCAAAAACTATCGACCTATATCTATTACATCACCAATCAGTAAAATATTTGAAAGATTATTACATGAACAAATTACACTTCATTTAAATCATCATAAACTATGGTCCAAATCACAATTTGGTTTCAGAAAAAATTATTCAACATCAGCCGCACTTATACAATCGACAGAAAAATGGAGAGCACTATTAGACTCTAATAAATTTGTTGCTATTGCCTGTCTTGACCTCTCAAAAGCATTCGATTCTATTAATCATGATATATTAATAAGAAAATAAAAAATATTGGTTTTTTTCTTAAGAGTGCTCACCTTATATCTAATTACTTAAGTAATAGACTTCAGCGAGTTAAATTAAATGATACTTTTCAAATTGGTTGTCTGTCAATAATGATGTACCTCAGGGAACCATACTAGGTCCCCTGCTTTTTAATATTTATGTGAATGACATGAAGGAAATTACGGATTGCGAAATAACAATACGCCGATATTGCTGAACCTTTAAATTATATCTTTAATGAATGCTTAAAATGGAATATTTTTCCCGATTTTTTGAAACAGGCTCATATTACTCCGATTTACAAAAAAAGATGAACCTAAGTGTCGCAAAAACAATACGCCGATGATACATCTATATACTGTGGAAATAAATCCTTAGATAAAGCTGTAAAAGTTATTGAATCGAATTGTATAAAATTGAGCAACTATTTTAACATGCATAGATTGCGTATTAATACGAAAAAAACTGAATTTTGCATAATGCAACCTTTTAGAAAAAAAACGGACAATTCAATTAATTTCAATAATACATCTGTTATACCTGTTAATAAGTTTAAATATCTAAGAGTAACTATAGATTCAAAGCTTAATTTCACATCACAATTAATTGCTATTATTAAAAAAATGGCTGTAGGCATTAGAAAGATATCACATGTTTCCCAACAGTTACCCCCAATTGCAGTAATTCAATTGCATTTATTATGAGTAATTTAAACTATGCCAATATCTTACATACTAATGTACACAGCCTAATGATAAAAAAGCTTTGATTTCAACTAAAATGGGATTTAAATGTTTGTAATATAAACTCTTCTAAAACAAAAGAATATATTTCTAAGTCTATTCTTTTTCCACAAGAGTTAATTATTTACAATATTATTATTTATTTCTTCAAATTCATAAACAAAATTCCACCCTATAACGAGATATCATTCTCATTTTCAACGGACTGTCTGAAGCAAAATAAACTATCAAAAAACTATTCACGTGTTAAATTTAATAAAAATATCATGAGTCAATCCTTTATTAATACTGTAATTTTTAACTGGAATGTATTGCCAAAAAAATGAAAATAATAGACAAACTTAAAAAATTCAAGAAATAATTAAAATCATTAATTCTCAAACAAAAGTTTATATCAGGTAGATCATGGATAGGATTTAAATTTATAATAACGACTATGCAATAAATCGAAATGAGTAAGCTATCCGAAGTCAGTGTTTTTTTATTTTTTTATTTCATTTTTGTTATTCATTTTTTTTATTTTTATATTTCATAACGCGTAATGATTTCATAACGCGTAATGATTTCGTTACCAGCAGTCGGCTCTGATGAGCGCGCTTTGCTGAAAACAATTACCTCCGCAGCATCCGCAGATGCTTCGTTAACACAATTATCGCGCACGAAGTTATTAGCACCGTTTAACGCATTGTCAAAAGAAGAACTCTGTACATTTCATTCACTTCTATCAAAACTTTCAAAACATTCTCACGCTGAAGAAGATGCAATCACCATTGATAAACAAACGCAAATCACACCAAAAAACTGCAACACACAAACACAAACGTCATCACCAGAAAATCCAACGCCTGAAGATCTGAATCACTCCAAAATCACAGCGAGATTCCACCCAAAAAAGCTAAGAGAAGACACAGATTTTCTCATCATAGGAACATCGATGTATCGACACTTGCGTTCAAAACACCTCATTAAAGGACACACCGTCACCGTACATTCTTATCCTGGAGCAACAATAGACGATATTTCTGCTACGCTACAAAGTTATGCATCCAACGAAAAAATAAAGAACGTCCTCATCACTGTCGGACGAAATGATATAATGCAGAACGTTACTGACATTAAAGATAAGTTTTCTAATTTATTTAAGCACGTTAGTAACCATTTTAGGAACGCTAAAATCCACGTCGGGGAAGTTGCACAGTAGTAAGGGAAGACGAGGGGAGAAGTCACAAAATGACCTTGAGCTCTGCGATATCGAGGGAGTGTTTGCAAATGTTAATTAGTGAGTCATTCTACTTGACAAATGTTTTTGACAGCTTACTAATGGGTTTTTAGTGACGTCAGATATTTTTAAGTATGTCTACTAATGGATTTCAATTAGTAATGCTTTTAATTGATTTACATATTAGGGCCATTTTTTGGTATGAGTAATTTCACTTTGATAATATCAC